>WSTX01000068.1:0-24602 GCA_019633405.1 Tulasnella sp. 408 | reverse complement strand
AAACACTCCTCCATAAGACTGGAAAGCGTCTTAATTTGCTTGAGTTGAGCATCGTTGCTAATATTTGGAAGGTCCATTGTCATGACTCTCCGGACAACAGCGAAATCATTCTCTTCGTTAAATGGAAAGTTGCCTGTGATCGTCTAGAGTGGTTGGGAACGGCGTGAGCTAAGGGTGCTGGCGGCCATTATGGACTGACGCACCTCCCAACAAATCCAGCCGAAGGCCCAAATATCACTCGGCAGTCCAGGTAGGTCTCCTTCCAGTAATTCAGGGGCTGCCCATCGAACGGTCCAAGCTGGACCGGTGATGGTGATGGACTTGCCGGATGCAGCGACGTCGGCCTTAAGTGGCTCCATCATTGGTAAACTTGTAGCGGGTCGATGCGGTTTCTCCGTCGTTTCGGTAGAATAGACACCTTCTGATGCTACTCCTGTTCCTGAATCTACGACCCGAGCAGAGCCAAAGTCTGTGATGACCGCTCGGTTGTCCGCATTTACCAGAATGTTGAGCTGGATTTAGATAATCCTCAGCCTCGAGAAAGGGATGATGTTCGTTCGACTTACCGACTTGAGATCCCCGTGACAAATCGGTGGGTTTCTTCCATGAAGATAATGCAGTCCAGTGGCAACGTCATTTATCTGTGAGCTGAAGATGAAGACAAGGCATCTGCAATACAAGCGAGGTCACTTACCAAAGACAACCGCTCCGGGAGTTCCCAGTTTGCTGACCGTACAAACTCCCGGAGGTTGCCATTCTTCTCCCAACGAAACACCATCCAAGCGACACCCTGTGCGACATCTTCGACGAAGCCAACGATCTCTACCACGTGCTCGTTGTCGAGCTCGTTCAAAAGATGGACTTCGTGAACGAATGGCTTTGAGTAATTTATCAGCCAAGGTATCAGAACCCCCCCACGCTCCTCCCTGAATCTCCTTTCAGACTCACCGCAAGAGCTCGATCGTCATCGGTTTCTGCATCAAAGCGCAGTTTCTTAACCGCAACATACTGCGTGTCATCACATTCCTGGGAATTTGTTGACTTCGCTAGGACGAGTATTGCGGCCTCCACGTCCGCTTTCCCGCCTCTGGCGGCTTCATTATCGAGTGGTTCAATTCGGGCCTTCTCAATTCGGAGATGCCTCAGAGATTCAAGAACCTCTCTCTAAAGCAGACGGCTGTTAGTCTTCCGTAACCGTTTGAGGCACGTATAGAGTGCGTAAGCTCACCGGACGGATTCTGAGACCTTTCAGAGCGGATTCAACTTCGTCGATCGTAATTTCGCCAGTCGGTCCACTGGCTTTCTCCTTCGGACCAATGCTCTCATTCATTTTAAAGTCCCTCTAATTGGGTTAAGATGATATGGGCTGGTTGTGTCAGACTTGAGTTGGAGAGATGGAAAGGGGTGATGAGGCGAGGTGAGAAGTTCAAGCCGGTGAGAAACGAACGGCAACTTCTCTTCTGATAGGCTTTGTCGCCGCCAGTTGCTATGTTTGTCAGGCGTGCTTTGTCACATGATCTCGGACCATATTCATGAGGGCACTGCTAACGAATGTATAGCGCCAAAAATGGTGGATCCGCCAGTAGGACGAGACCTATAATGTACTGAGGAAACCTTCGCCCCAAGACCGGGCAACGCGCTGGCAAAGGCTTTCCGTGTTCATCATTTCATGAAGTCCTACGTATGGTACATGGGGAAGAACACATAGATTGCATTGTTTTATTAAATTACAATAGTGTCAGGGAAACCAGATCACGAACAGTTCAAGTCGTATCACCGTTCTAACGGTGTTTCATATGATACCGTATACCTTGCGGGGTTGCGGACATTGGCAGTTAGTTGCGAAGGGGACTGCTATGCACGATATCCGTTTAGTACACCAAAGTGTAAATATATATTATTTCGAAGTATGTACATGCGCGCACGCGGTCTAGCCGTTCTCGATCAAGTCGAAGACCGTTACCAGGGCTCACCAACGAGGAGGCCCGCGTTACGACTTCGAGCCCCATCATACCGGAGGCGTTCTTAATGGATTTCGGGTTCACGGTTGCCCGTGCGGCGTGCTCTCCGCCAATGGTCCACCTGGATGGTCAAGGTTCGCGGACAACTCCCCGATACAGCGCGTCTCCCACTTGCGCCGTTCAAAGGAACCGCAAAACCCAGACCCTCTATTCGGGACAACCATATGTACCAGCGACGACGGATAGCACCCATCTATAACTGCCATAGTAAGTGGTCAGCGTTGGCGCCAGCGTCGATTCTAGTGTGTGCAGTGGCCCACCTGTGAGGTCGTGGATGGCGCAAGAAGGCCCCCGCTTCATCGGACAGGAGCCTCCAGTGAGGAAGTGGACCGGATCGGGATCTCGAGTAAGTCTTCGAGCTGCGCGCTGCTGCCCCAAGGCGGGTCAGCCTCGAGTTGGCTCTTCCAAGCAGTCTTCCGAGCTTCTAAGCGATCGGGGGATAAGTCAGTATCAACCGCCAAGGTCGCCGGAGTCGTCCGAGCCAACTCACCTGCTCAACGCCACCTGACCCATCTGATCAGCACCCACTCCATGCCTCTTCAGGGAAGCATCGCCCACTCTATAAGGGATCTCCTCCTTCCTGCAGGAGGCGGTGGGTCGTTGGAAGGAAAGAAGGGGAAGGAACGATTCAAGGGTCTTGAAGTTGGAACCAACCAAACATCTCCAAACTTGGGACAAGCCACCGTGACCGAGTCCTGACCGAGCGCTGACATGGTGTAACCCTCCTTTACTTCTCCGCTTGGTTGGGGTAACTCGTCTGGAATCTAGACACGCACCTTCGAATTCTTTGACGCATAACCTTACTTCTGGGCGGATTTGCGATATGCCTCGACAAGCTGCACTACCAATATTCGTTCCGCTCATCGAGATAGAATGTCGACACCTTACGCCGTATTCCAAGACGTCTTCGAAAAATACCGGTTGTGTTCCTTATGGCTTAGTCTAGAATACTATAGAAACGGGTAGATTAGAGACAGTTTCGCAAGCTGGAACGCAAGATTCGATATAGCCATCGATACCAGTATCCAGATGGTACCTTGACGAGCAGGATCAATTCCGTTTCGGCAACGATAGAACCGCTATGGTTTTCTTTCTCGTCGAGCACAATCTTATGACAATGCAGTGGCTCGATACGGTTGGTCGTGATCTCGATAGTCGTGCATCAGTGTGAGCGGGAATATTGCTAGTCACCACTGCTAACCGAACCCTGCCGTGGGATAGATAGAACGTATACGAATCGGGCAGAGTTCTGTAGAGAACGGTCCTCATCCTGCGTGTAGTTCAAATTCAAACCTGTGGAGCTGGCAGTGCACTCGAGGTCCTACATAATACCCTCTCCGTGGTCTGTGACTTCGGACAAGGGGTCCAACGGTCGAACCTCGAGCCCCACCCACGCAATCGCCCCCCTCCCCAATAAAAGGGCCTCGGCGCTTCTGGATACCACAGACCGCCACCATCGAGAGTACTAGGACCTTCCTCGTCACGGATTGCACGCCAATTGGAGATCCTTTCAACTGACCCACAGGGACGCGGAGATGGACGCGTATCCTCGCGTAGCGCGTGCCTTGGGCGGCCGAGAACCCGCTTCTTTCAGCCTCTTGCCTCGAGCGGTACCGATCCTCGCAGGACATCATGCCACAGAAACCTCTGGTGGTGCTATCTGGTCCCAAAGAGATGAAGAAAGACGTACGGAAGATGACCAGTTGTCGTTGTATTTACCCATCGATAATACCTGGTCAGATCCGTCATTGACCGATCCCGATGGTGACGAAAGCACTCTATCCTCTCTACGCTACACCACCGGTACTTCATCTGCTTCCTTCATTTCTCGGATACGATCATTTGCAACTTCTTCTACCTCGGCCAACTCCTTATCTACCAATTACACAGCGTGGTGTTCCACCGCCGCAGCGCCGACATCTCGTTCTTGCTCGGCCTGTCATCGACGTATTTCTGGTCAATTTGTGCGGGCTCTGGGCACAGTCTTCCACTTTGACTGTTTTCGATGTGCTGTAAGTCTCTTCATCTCAAAAGAGTAGAACCTTTCCCAAGCCTAGCTCGAGAGGTTAACCTTTCTCGCTATCTTTAGGACTGCGGAACTGAAGTAGCTTCAGGGTACTTTCCCCTTCAAGGATCAGATGGCAAGCAGCAACCCCTTTGCGAGAGGGATCACTTCAGGAGACTTGATCTCACCTGCGCCAGGTGTAAACAACCCTTGAAAGATAAGACCTGTATTGCAGCTTGTAGTGAGTAGGGTCTCATAATTGTTTGATTGATCACGAGCTGATGTGGTTTCGATGCTATTGCCCTCAAGATAAGAAATTCCACGCTGAGCACTTTACATGCTCGGTGTGCCCTGAATTACTAAAGCCGCAGGGAGCGTGGAAGAGGAACGGGGACGTGTATTGTCACCGACATTACTCGGTCTGGTCTCCGAAAAACTGTACTGGATGCTGGACCTTCGTGGAGGATCCACTTGTGGAGAGCGGACTCGGGTCGGGGCAGCGCTGGCATCAGGAATGCTACCTCCTCAACAGAGTAAGTACATGTCTACTTGTCCTACTCCTTTAACCATCCATCTCACGACCATTCACAGTATTGGGATATCAGGCTAGCTTCAAGTGCACTCCACGGACCTTTGCATTCCGAATCCGAAGGACATGCTCTAGAAACGGTTCAACAGGGTGCGAACGCTGCGAATGAAACCCAAATGAATACAGAGGCTCTTGCAGTCCGGATTTGGGGTCGAATTTCGGAATACGAGGAGTCTAGTCTGGCTTGCCTCTCCGACATACCTGGACAGGTCAGCAACGATATGTATCTGGATGCAATACGCTCGGCGGAAAAGCTCGTTCTCCATATCGAAGTTTTGTTTGCGGCCATCGACGAGCTAGAGAGGGCCGGCGCAGAAAGTTTGTCCAGCAGTGATTGATCATCGCGTCGTATTCTCTAACATCTGCCCCACAGATCTATCCAAGAGTAGCCACGCGGAGAGCCTGTTCCAAAAAACCACCAGTTTAATTATGGCCTTATCAGGAGATCAGGATCACTCGTTCGATTCGAATTCTGTTCAACTCGAAATTCGACAGGAGCACACCGTCCAAGAGCTTCGTGGTCTTACACCCAGCTTAGCGTTTCATCACAAAAACTTGATTATCGATGCTTTAAACGATGCAATTCAGCTTCAGTGTAACAACCCGGATGGAAATGCCCTGCTCAAGTTCCTTGACCGTTTACAACGGTTCGCGTTGGACGGCGCCGACCCAAACGCCGACAGACAAGAGTATCTCAGCCCCGCCGACGAGACCGCAACCGACGATTCGTCTTCAGACACAATCGATTTGTCGTATCCTGGGGTTGGCGACTCTTTCCAGTACATAGCAACTGACGACGTTGCATACGGATATCGATCACTCAGCCCACAATGGGCTGGCACATCCCCAACCAGTCACAACTATCCCGTTCAAGTAGGTGAGGATGGTGGTTTGATGTTCACCCCACCTCCTAACAACACGTGCACCGCATGCCTGATGCCGATCGAAGAAGGCTGCGCGAGTCACGGGACGTACCAGCGCTGGCACCTTCAATGCATTGCCTGTACAATCTGCGGGAAATCTGCGGGGAGACGCAGCAATGCACAGGAAGGAAGTGCACCTGGCAGCTCGTCTGAAACCAGTGCGTCACCCGAGCTCGGCGGACGGTCGGGACTGGCGTATCTCGGGGACTTCTCCTTCGGATTCTTCCCCGAATTGAGAATCTACTGCATGGCTCATACGCCCGCGGGGTCGCTTTACTGTTACATGTTCGAAATAGTCTCTAGACTGGAGCAGTACGCCTTCTCTCTGAACGTTGCTATCAGGAGATCACATTACAATCTCCTTGGTCAAGGAGATATACTTGCGGTTGCAGGTGAGCAAAGCATTGGCGACAAATAGATTAACTTTCTAACGCTACGATTTCTCTTGGGCGGGAGTAGTTCCTTGTTATGAAGTGATTGATACCTCGAAGGGTAGCATCTTTGGCGAGGCCTCCTTAACTTGATGGGGTCCTACGATCTCGAGCCGGTTCTCCTGGACTAAAATAAATATTATGAGAGCTAATTAACATCATTATATACCACAATCAGACGTATAGAGTAATATCTAGTTTAACAACCTCACGTGTACTAATGGCGGAGAGTACGCAACATGGGTGACGAGGGCTGCCCTGTTGGTGGGCCCTGGTAACATTCTCCGACTTGTCTCGGGAACGGTTAGACCGCGTCCGCGCATGTATATACCTAACTATAAATGAATGCATGTTGTTACTGCACGACTTGTTGGCTTAGAGGAATAATAACGGAGTAGACGCTAAGTCTGAATTGACTATAACTCGCGATGAGGCATCTTCACCAAGAGAGCGACTTGACGAGCGTCTATGCTCAGCCCTAGGTTGCCATGGGTGACGTAATGGATGTCGCTTCCCATTTTACATGACGTAGTACCTTACACAGCGGTTAGGATTTAGCTCACTTGGTGTCAACCACGGTCCTCGTCACTGGTGCGAATGACGTAATTCCAAATCATGTTATAGGAGCAAGTATATTACTCGAAGGGAGACTGCAGAGAACCTATGGTATAGTTCTGAAATTGGGGGAGCGGCGAGTAAGTCTATGGCCTTCTCAGCTGCGTTGTCTTCTTGGTCAGGATCTCGACGATCGTGGATCTCCTAGACCGACGCACTATCGCACACAACTTGCGGTCAAGACTAATCCAAGCCTTCATTATGACGATAGTCGAAGAGTATCGGTACTAGTTTGGCGGATAGTCGGAAGCATCTGGGGTTGGTGTGGATGCTACGTGGTGAGAGGAGATCAGGACGTGACGCTTCCGTCAGAACATCTTAGCTCACTTTCTATAAAATGACTATCTCTTTGCTTCTGAAGCATGATATCGAGTCTATGGACGCCGACATATAGAAGGTATGCATATTGTTCTAGCCGAGAGACAGCACTAAATCCGCCTGGGCAACCCAACGGTGCGTGAGAGGTACAGTAGATTGCAACTTCTGGGAGGGACTTGGTTTCACTTGATGAGCCGAGTTCTGCTGGGAGTTGGTCGTAGCGGAAGTCATGTACGTTCAGAGGTGATCGTAGTGCTGAACCATCAGCCGTAGCTTCAGGGATGGAAGGAGCAAGAGTGGCCGCCTTCCCACATGTGATGCATTTGATACAGTGAGAGTGCCATCGATGATAGGCCCCCAGTCGCACGCAGTTTTCGTCAATCGTCGACTGGCATGCAATGCACGCTACGCTGGGAGTTGATCCAGATGGACAGCCTTTCTGTCCTCCTCGCGCGATGGCTTTCGGACCGAAGAAAGGCTCTCCAACACCTTCTAGCCGGAGTGACCGATATCCGTAGGGAAAGTCTTTGGAGTAACTGAAAGTGGTTGAACCGGAGAATCTGATAATGTTAGGAGGCAACGAAGCGGCCGGTTCTGATGAGGAGGCACCGATACTGGTGGTACCAACGGGAGCAAACTGTAGCCATTCTAGATCTTTAAGCCTGGCGCAGTCCATTTTGAGAGACAGGAAGCGGTCGAGGAACTTTGGCACGGCCTCTTTGTTGGCATGGTCCCGCTCCAAGCTCAACGCGCCCGTCAACGAGTTTCTGATGAGAACTTTCGTGTAGTGCGATAAGCTGGTCACAAGAAGCTTTAGCTCTTGATCTGTGCCCTTTGCCTGATGTTGAACTTGGGATGTGCTGGATGCTGGCGGGGGATCTTTTGGACGCGACATGACGTTAAACATTGCAACGATCTTGGAGCATAGCATCCGCGCTTCTCGAACATGGGCAATCCCTGCAGGTCAAGTAGACAGAGCTTTGTGGGAGACACTCTGCTCAAAACCGCGCCATACAAACCTCCAACAGCAGCGGCAGTAAACCCAGCCTCGAGCTCATCGATAACCGCGAACAACACTTCAACGTGAAGAACAAATTTCTCTGCCGCCCGTATGGCATCAATATACATTTCATCGCCGACGTGCCGGATCGTGTCAGAGACACAGGCTGCAGCGGACTCCTCGAATGCTGAAAGCTGGGTCCAAATCCGGTACACCAGAGCTTCTAGATCCGTTTGCCTTTCCTTCAAAGTGATCGAATTGTATTCGGCTTCTTCTTGAACGTACGCTGCGGACTCGGAGGACTGGAGGTTCCTTGTCGGAAGCACAGCCACCTTGACATTCCAGAACTACGAACGGTGGTGAGAGATGTGTCAAAGGGAGTATGAGAGATTGCTTCCTACTTTGTGAATCATATAGCATTCTCTGTGCCAGCACTCCTGAACCATGTTCCTGCCGACCTGTACGAACTGCTTCAAGATCGCGCGGTCGCAACCGCAACATTTGGTCGCAAAGCGGGTTGAATAGTGGAAGCGGCAATATGCGGCTCCATCATGCTCGAAGTACGGGTCCTGCTGCCCGAACAATGTAGGACACACGGAGCACGTGAAGTGCTCGATGTGGAACTTCTTGTCTGAAGGGTGAGGATGAGGGTGAGGAGGTAAACTGTGCCTAGGGGACAATGTCCCAAATATGGAGAGTAACGTACTGCAAGCTGTAATGTAGTATCCTCGTAGTGCTTGATCACACTTGAAGCAGATTAGATCAAGCCTCTTGAAATAGTCGCGTTCGCAAAGTGGGTGTTGTTTGCCGTCAGGTCCTTCAACAGGGAAGAACCTCGATACTGTGATGGCGTTGCAATCCTAGAAGGCGATGAAGTTTGCATGAGGTATTGGAGGAGTTTGACTGTCCATAGACCTACAAGGCATGTAAAACAGTCCAAATGAAACACGGTGCCTAGAGCCCGTACGAATTGGCCGCACATAGGCCGTTGACACGCCGAGCAGGAGGTGGAAGTCGGCCCCGCAGCAGTCGAAGAACACGCCCAAATTGAGTTGCTGGTGGTCAAGGAATTGAACGACGTAGATGAAGTTCCAAAGGATTGCTTTAAAGAGAGCAAAGAAGTTAAGGAAGGTTCATTGTAGTAGTACCGAAGGGGTGGGCGGGCGTCGTCGAATTGCAATGCATCCGATTGTGGACTCGACTCCCAAGCGTTGGCGAAAGGGGGGTATAAGGACAGTTCATCGTCGTCCAGCGGTGCTCTATTTCTGTCAGATTCGGCACCTCTATTGAGATTTAATCGTGTTGTGGTGGTCTGCGCCGTATGGGTGATGGGATTTGATTCTGGACTGCCGTGAGTGCTATGGCTGTGAGTGAAGCGAAATTGTTGCTCATCACCATTGTAAGTCGAGAGTGTCATACGCACGGAGAGCAAATTGCAACTGTGTGGCGGGTATGCGAGATATCCTGATAACTAAGAGGTGTGTAGTGGGCTCATCTTCTTGGAGGGTCGAGGCGATGATGATTCTTAAGCGCCCATACGAATTCTACCCGGGGTCCCGCGATGATTGGCACTCCATCATTCCACAGGCTGATTCTCGGTCGGCTTCTGCTCCTCTTGGTGCCTTTGGTTGGTTTGAGCTTTGAACGAATGAGCTGGTGGGATTTATTTGCTGCCGACGTGCCTGAACAAAGAGTGCATCCACTCGGAGGCCGCGAATCCATCACGGCACGTCCCCTTCCCTTCAACTGCTAGCATCCACCATAGCTCACCTCTTCACAATCGAGCATACCTGCAATACGTCTCGGCCGCAAAGTATCTTCAGCCGACTCATCAAACACGTGTCGCCCTTCCTGTCTTGACTCCCGGTCAGTTTTACGAAAACGCTCCCCTCGGCCAACACTTTGAGGCGCCCTACTGTCAGGCTATGCCTCACAAAGGAAGATTTAGATGAAATAGCACCCTCATGTAGGTATATCGAAACGCACTGAATTTCCTTCTGCACGGAGGTGCAGTCGGCACCAGAAGTCGGTCTACCGTATTGCTTCCGAGGCTTCCCAATACCGCCGGTTTGTAGATACATGTGGATTGCAGTCTCGTGCACGGCACTCTGATCTGTTTGGTACACGCAATATTGAGCGAGGGTTGATTTTACCCCTTTTCAACAGAAGAGATCTGGGAAATGTTATTTCGAAGAATACAGCTACGTCATGATGATTCAGCGAGGCTGGAGCACTAATCAGGCGTTAGGGTGCAGTCCATCTCGGCGACAAATTTGTCTCGATCCGGCTTCGACAGTTCCCGGACGGGAATATCACGGGCTAGCTCGGTAAGCCTCTTTGGTTCAATTTCAAATTCCTGACAAAGCTGAAACAGGATCATATGTAGAGGGAACATGTCTTTATCGACCTCCTGTGAAAGAAATTTACTTGCAATCGAATTGCTCAGAAGAGTTACCCTCGGCCAAATCCAAGCATCTGAATACTTACTACATGACTGCTACGGATTTGGGGTCTCCATTGCGAAATGCATGGTTTCGGAATACCCTGAAATAGGTTGCGGTCCACTCGTCTCGATATACGCAGAAGGGCAAGGCTTTTCCGTCGCCAGTCTTAAATATGTATGCGAGATCTTCGCGGGGAACCCATTCCTGGGTACTGAGGAAACGTTGCAAGTTCAGGATTTGCGCTGCGAGCGCTCTCGACCGATTGAAGCCCTTATCGGGTGGTGGAACTAGATATATGTCCTTTCTGAAGGAACTCTTCACTCGGTCGAAATCGTGAAGGGGGGCGACTGGAGCCAAAGACGGTGCAGAAGCAGGCTTGCCGCAGATGGTTTTGTGAGGAGGGTTCCCAAGCTTCCAATCGCGAGTCTGACATTCCCTGAAATGAAATTTATACAATGTTCGGTTTAGTTTCATCGTCTGTGGCGCTTGGCGTACGAATTAGCTCGACCCACTTGTTGCAGTAAGGCACTCTGCGTTCTAGCGCGTTACAACGCACACAGAAGACAATAGATGTGCCACGAGGTAAATCGGCTTCTGATCGGCCACATGTCGTGCAAGCCCAAACGCCATTCTTTTGAATGGCTTTCAGTGGATCTATGACGCCCTCCTTGAACCCATTGATTGAGCGTACTGAATCTGGAAGGCGGGAGTAAAATTCTCGGAGTTCTTTCCTACCCCCTCCCACCTTGTGAACAGGGGCGGAGGGAACTTCCTGGCCGCAGGCCACTAGGACGATGTAATAAATCATACGACCCAGGAAATCCGATCTTGCGAGTTGGCGATCGTTTCGGACCAGGTCCCAAAGAACGGGATCGCGTCCGATAGGGCAGGGTTGATCGAACCCCATAACACGGTCGTATTGAGCATTGAAAAGGAGGGTGGGATTATCTCGTTCCACTTGAATTTGTGAGTTTGACTGGTGAGGAGGAGAGAGTGTGGTGACAAGATCGAGGAAACCTCTGCCGGAATCGCGTTCAAGAAAGGAATTCGTGCTCTCTGGGCATAATAATCTTGAATCCTCGACATCGACAGAATCGCAGAGTTGAACGAGAGCTCTCAAAATGTGTTGTAACCGGTGCTTGGAATCCAGGTTGAGCCATCCGGAAACGAATGTTTCCCATAGACGCCCACGACCAATGAAATCGGCGATGCCAACCTGCCGTTTCAACACAGCGGTGGACAGTGTCCTTGATCGTTCGAAATAACCCTGTTTAATGACAGGGTTTTTGCACATCTCGAAGAAAGGCTCAACGCGTTCCCGTGTAACGGCAATATCCGATGGACTATTTGGGTGAAATTTCCATTCAAGATACCGGTTCCACGTCTTATTAAATCTCGTCAATAAAACGGAATCGTGAAAGGCGGTTTGTGGATCACTCACCGCATTCCATCCTTCTGCGTCCGTATTCTTATCGGGAGTTTTTCCGTGCGGGCCGAACTTTGCGATGGAGCCCAGATCACTCCATCTACGATCGCTCATGAGCTAGATGTCTCTTGGGGCAGCGTGTGGCTCGTTATCCCCTATTCCACTGTGGAGTGGAGGATGGTTGTATGCGGAGGTTCCACGTTTCGGCGGTGAATTTCCCGCCCCTTGACCCTGTTGTTCGGTTCTATCAGGTGGCCGAGCGGGCGTTTACGGTCGACTTCTGCTGTCATGAAAATTCCCCAGCATCATGCAAGGGAAGAGAAGATTGGTTTCGAAGTGATGGAAGTGCTTTGCGGGGTACATGTGCATGTATCAGTGTACTTCAAAAACCGACGTATTTACGTATCAATTATTCTCCTTTGATGCTGGAGACGACGGGGAACACAGGAGTTGTTTTCAGTGACATGTATGACGTTATTTTTCACGGAAAATCTAATCCTACAACCTAGTGCTAGTACGAACGATCTACATCCTACAACTTACACATTTAAGGGTCTCTCGGCCGAGCTCCGAAAGCGGAGTCCAAGCACCCAACCAATCGTCATCGTTATTGACCCAGACCGCACGAGGGAGACAGATAGCAATGGCTTCAGGGCAAGGAGGACTGGTGAGAGAGGGCAGGCAGGCCCCGCTACCCATGAAGTCTTGACGACAGGGATGCCTGGTTTTCGGCATTGCCATAGGGTCTTGACGGTGGGCGGGCAATTCCTTCGCGCGCGCCCCTCCCTTCCCCGCGTTGCCAATGTATTAAGTAATATGGGGCAAACGAGTCTCAAATTCCCCATTTAGTGTGGTGTCCGCTTGAAACCTGTGCCTTTAGATGATCAAGAGTCGGTGAGGAAAGGGGAAGAGTGGCCCCCCTGGACCCTCAGTTGTAGGACTTGTGTGTAGGATATAGATTGCACGCTACACCCCTGAAGCACGAGCTGCAAACCGTTGGATTGAATATTCCGTGAAAAGTGCTGTCATAGACTCCAGATGCGTAGAATTAAGTTTAGGGGAGCTCGGCTCACGAAAAGAAGATATAATAGCGAGCATATCCCCACTTTATTCTAAAACAGTAGGCAAGCTTTGATACGTGCTGCTCAGGGCACGGGCCCACACCATCTGAGTAAAATCAAATGACACTAGCATAACACATCGCATAGTTGTTATAGGCTATTTTTTTTTCTTGTGGGGCTGGCGCTTGCGCAGCTACAATTGACCAGAGCGGTGAGGTTACCCGACGCCTCCGGGTTTGAAAATGTTTGAGATGAGAGAAAACAGAGCACTGGTGGCTGATGAACGAGGCGCGTCGCGGTCCGACTCTGGAGCCGCGGTCGACGGGCTGACCTCTCCTTGGTACGCCAGCGCACAGCTCTGAAGAACTTTCGAATCGCACGATCCGAGCAGTCTACGACGAAGAAGATGAGGAGAGATTGAGCATTGTCTATTTATGAACGAGGTACGTTCTTGTCTGCTTGAGTGAGTCGGCTCGAGGCTGACCACCTTTTGGCGGCAGCGCCCAGCGCGCAGACTCGCTCGAGATCACGATTCGGTCCACTTCCTAACAGGAGGCTCCTGTCCGATGAAGCGGGGCCTTCTTGCGCCAGCCACAACATCCCAGGTAGGCTACTGCACAACCCTGTAATCAACGCCGACACCGACGCTGACTACTAGTGAAGGCATTTTAGATGGGTGCTATCCGTCGTCGATGGTACATAGGGTTGTCCCAACGGTAAGTTTCATAGAGGGCTCGGTACCCCCGATGGGTCTGGGTTTGCGGTTCCTTCGAACAGCGCAGCGGGACCGCGCTGTATCAGGGGAGGTTGTCCGCGAGCCTTAAGGATCCCAGGTGGACCGTTGGCGGAGACTACGCCGCACGGCAACCGTGAACCCGAACTCCGTCAACAATACCTCCGCTATTCTGGGGCTCGAAGTCGTAACGCGGGCCTCCTCGTGGTGAGCCCTAGTAACGTGCTCCTACTTGTTTCGGGAACGGCTAGACCGCGTACGCGCATGTACATATTTCTATGAATGAAATATAAATTCACGTCGCACATATTAGAATATCTCTTCTGATAGATTCGGTAGAGCTTGCATTGACCCGCTTTGGGCGTAAAGAGATTACCGTTCGTTGAGGCTTCCCTCACTACCAAATGGTACGTCCTTGCCCACGTTAAAATTGATCAACCCGTTACGCTTAACTACGTCAGCCTCAGTGTCACACGGCTTTCGAAGCCGCGCAAACATTGATGGGGCACGCCGATGGCATCCACATGGCTGTGGGCATTGGGCACCCCCCAAAAACTCCGCTTGCCCACTTCTATAGATGAAATCGGCTTGCAATGCGGTTTTAAAGCGTGCTATTTCTCTAATAAAAGAGACAAACGACGCGTGGTGGTGGGTAATGATTCGGTGTGGCACGCACCTCTGATCTTAAGCTTTTCGCCCGGGCCCTCGTTTGCTCGCTATCGACAGCGAAGTCGATGAATCATTTGAGGTTTGCTGCAAAAGACAAGCTATGACCCTTTACCTAAGTTGCTTGGTTGTCTCCTTTCGGTGGTTCAGCCGTTGCTGGTGATAATTGGGGTTGGCGGAGTGGCACCAAAGGCGAACTGCCGACACGTGTGTTGAGGATGAGCGGTAATTCCGTGCGCATCGCTAAATACTCGAACGAGGTCGAGACACAAGCCCGATTAAGCATTTTCACTTACAGGAGTGCCCCGGGGCTAGTTGATCTAGACCGCTGCTCGGTTGGGCAGAATGAAATAGCCGACCAGAGAACAAGTTGGCCCTTGGGGGAGGGCTTGAGGATCCGTTAGGGCGGAAACAGCGCCATTGGTTAAAATTTGTTTGAAGAGGGACTTTAGCTGAGGTATTACTGGAACAGGATTTCAGGAAGGCGAACTGAGCAATGAGAAATTTCTTAAAGGCGGTGCACCCCACCAAACGCCGTCCGTAACGAAATGTTCGATTTCCATAGCATGCGGCCATGCTTCACACAGCCCATGATCCGCAAATCCGCTCTAACCGAGAAACGCTCTAATGAGAAGTAGCATATCTGGATTTTAGTACCGACAACCCGGAGCCCTAGTTTACGAGCCGTTCAACCCAATTATGGACTTAAATACCTCAAAAGACGATAGACCTCGTCGCTTTACGACGGGTTTTGTGCTTCAACAAGTTATGAGCGTGGAAGAGAGTGTTCATAATCCGTATGCCGTGCCGCGGGCGTGTAGTCAGCCGCCGAGTCGTTAAAAGCTGACCCGCGGTCCTCGAAAGCCCATCCATAACAAGAGAATCGCCCGTCTCCCCCCCCCCCACCATTCTGATCTACTCTCTTACCCTGAGATATCCTCCATTGTCTGACGATTGCCACCTCTGTTGGAGACTTCCTCATGACTGACGCAACGGCGCGTGCTCCCCAGTTTATGGAGGAGCAAACCCTAGACAAGGCTGTGAGTACCTTTATTTACAGCTTGCGAACTGGCACTGAAGCAGTCATTGGAAGCGAGAAATCCTCGACGGAATGTCCCACTACCGAATCGACCCCACCAGAATCAAAATGACAGATGCTACAGGACGACAGAAGGGCGGCCAAGGTGTTGTTGCGGTTGGGACTCTCAGTCTCCCTGAAGCGGTCAAGGCATTAGTCTTGCGATTGAAATCGATAGCAGAAAAAAATGCGCTATCTCCTGAAAAATTCAAGACGGTGCTACCCGAGCTGAAAGAGGAACTCAAGATATGGCCACCTGAGATCGATGCGATGGCAGAGATGATCGAAGCGTCCCCTCAAGAACTCAACGAATGGCGCCCCGAGATGAAAGTGGCTGTAAAGATGCTTGTATGGAACCACGCTGACACCAAAGAGTCAACCAAGTTCTTCAAGGTAGGTTCTTCCTTAGCCACTTTCTCCCTTTTCCTGGTCCAATCTAAAGGGTTTCATGAGTCTTTCGTCCATGAGCTCAGTCTAATGGTGGAACTTTGTCACCCCAACGTTGTTCGACTCGGCGGATTTGTAGAAGACATGGAGAAGGGCGAGGCTTGGATGATTCTACCCTGGGAAAGCAACGGAAATGTCCGAGAGTTTAAGCAATCAGGGGAATGGGACCTCCCTGAGCGGATTTCTCTGGTGGGTTCCTCTTACAGCTTCATATGGCATTATATCCCAAGACTTGTTTTTGGCTCCCTAGATCCAAGATACGGCGAGAGGGCTGGAATACTTACATAGCCGCCACCCTCCGATTTGCCATGGCGACCTCAAGTCTGTAAGTCAGACGGATCTCGTTCTAGAAAATCTCGCTTAATACGATCGCGACGTAGCTCAACATTCTCGTAAACTCCTCTTACCGCGCGGTTATTACCGATTTTGGGTCAGCGCGTATTAGACGAAACGTTGCGTCAGGGGAGAGAGAAGTCAATGATGGCAGAGCTGCGGTGTGTTCCTCACCTGAGGTCAAATTCAACCCTTCCACGTGCGAGTTCACCTTAACTGGACCCGGCTACTCTCTTCGATGGACAGCTCCCGAGGTGTTGGGCGGTGAGGAGCAGGATCTGCCAAGCGACATGTGGGCGATCGGGTGGATCTGCTGGGAAGTGAGTACACCCTGGGTTGATTGATATCCAGGTTCCTGTCACTTACCACCACGCCTACATGTCAGATCGTAACCGGTAGAATTCCATTCGAGGAACTGAACAAGGAGACAGCCATTGTAATGCGCACGATCAAGGGAAACTTGCCAGCCATTCGAGATCAGATCGACCTGTCTCATGTTCTCAAGCTTTGCAGCCTAATGTCCGAATGCTGGGCTTTGGAGCCTGCCAATCGAATAGATGCTTCTTCTTTCCAACGAAGAGTTAGCATAATGGTGAGTAGTCGAAAGCGGTGGCGGTTTCGGTTCTGAACTAAGTACCCTGTTCAAGCCTTCGGAGACTCCTTCAGGCTATGCCCCTGGCGGTCAGAAAACGCGATCCGCAGGCCTCCTCATCGAGCTGGGCCAAATGTATCACCTTCAGGCCAACTTCTCAGAGGCCATGGTTTGCTACCAGTCGGCCGTAGATGTTGCAACCCGAACGAGGGATGAGGCAATGAAGGGGCGTGCCTTGAACCGCCTTGGGTATCTCTATCATCTTCAGGGAAGGCGAGGCGAGGCGGAGCAGGCATTGCTTGAAGCTCACGACGTCCACTCTCGCATTGGCCACTGTCAAGGTGTCGCACATGCCCTGATAGATCTGGGAGACGTTTATCGGGCTCAATCCAAGGATTGTGAGGCGGAAAAGGCGCTCATGGGAGCCTATGAGATGTTCTCTCGTATCGGACACATTCTAGGTGCCGCACAGGCGTTAACCCTTCTGGGAAGTATTTATAAGGCTCATTCAATGAATCAAGAGGCGGAGAAGGCGTTGATGAAAGCCTCTAAGATGCATTGTGGACTTGGCGATGACTTAGGTGCTGCAGACGCGTTGGTCGGTCTGGGAGATCTTTACCGGGCTCAGTCAAAGCATCGCGAAGCGGAGAAGGCGTTCATGGAAGCCCACGAGATCCACACTCGCATCGGCAACCATTTGGGTGCCGCCAACGCGTTGAAAGGTCTGGGACAGATTTACGGGGCTCAGTCAAAGCATCGCGAAGCGGAGAAGGCGTTGATGGAATCCCACGAGATCCACACTCGCATCGGCGAACATAGGGGTGCTGCAAACGCGTTGGACGGTCTGGGAGAGATTTACCGTGCCCAGTCAAATCATGGCAAAGCGGAGAAGGCGCTGATGGAGGCTCACGAAATCCACACTCGCATCGGCGAACATATGGGTGCTGCGAACGCGTTGGATGGTCTGGGACAGATTTACGGGGCTCAGTCAAAGCATCGCGAAGCGGAGAAGGCGTTCATGGAAGCCCACGAGATCCACTCTCGCATCGGCAGCCATATGGGTGCCGCCAACGCGTTGGACGGTCTGGGAGAGATTTACCGGGCACAGTCAAAGCATCGCGAAGCGGAGAAGGCGTTCATGGAAGCCCACGAAATCCACTCTCGCATCGGCAACCATCCGGGTGCCGTAAACGCGTTGAACGGCCTAGGGAATACCTATCGAGCACAGTCGAGGATCCGGGAGGCTGAGAAAGCTTTTAACGACGCTTACAAGATCCTTCCCCTCGTTGACAATCACCTCACTACCGGAAACACGTTTCGTAGCCTTGGAATGCTTTATCAAGACCAGTCCAGATACTACGAAGCCGAGGCGTCCTATCGTCAAGCAATTACCGCATACGATCGTGCGGACGACGCGGACAGTAAATCTACAACGCTCTTCGCCCTCGGACAGCTCTACCATGCACAAGATCTAGATCTCGAAGCCGAGGAAGCTGTCGCTGAAGCTCTTGCCATTTGGATTAGCCTCAGCGACGAAGAAGGTCAAGCGCGTGCCTACTTGGTTTTGGCGGACATCTTCGAGTCTCAATCAAAAGAAGCCGAAGGGATGGCTGCGCTAATCCAAGCGGAAGCGGTACTCGCCCGAACCGGTCAAGATGCGCTTCACGCAGCGACTTTGCGTCGGCTCGGCAATATTCACGCGGAGCAGGGCATGTCCGCCGAAGCAGAGCAGTATTACCGTCACGCTCAAGCCATATTCTCGAGTGTGGAGGACACGCGCGGTGAAGCAGGCGTGTTGAATTTTCTTGGTGCTCTTTACGTTCTCCAGGGTCGACATGGCGAAGCAGAGGAGTGCTTTGCTCAAGCGCACGTCGCCTTCGCGATCGTCGCCGACGAGGACGGTGAAGCAACGGCCTTGGATGGGTTGATGGGAGTCTACGTCTTACAACGCAAGTTCGGAGATGCGAAGGTGGCTTGCATGGAAGCTTGCGAAATGTATGCGCAAAGGGGCCAGCCCATGAGTGAGATGTGTGTGGATGTTTGGGAACTGCTTCAGGACTCGGGGGAGTGACTGCTGGGATCGTTGCCTGCGAGGTTTCCCGAGCCCTAAACGTCAGTTCCTTGTGAACATATTTGGCGATTGTAGGTCGATAAATTGAAGCGTTCTGTGCGGTTGCTAACCAGGTCGCTGCCCAGATGCTGCTTGTGGTCTTACGTGATTTCCGTGGAGTATTTCGGGCCTCTATCCAAATACCTCCCCAGTACGATGCTTGCGGGCTTATAGTGCCGTTTCTCGGCTGTAATTTACGTGTCTTGCCATATCTATGCGTTTGTCCTCTCGTGGCCTCCTGATGGAACGAACAGTGTTTGAATGGGGGG
The DNA here is from genome assembly GCA_019633405.1 of Tulasnella sp. 408. Lineage (NCBI taxonomy): Eukaryota > Fungi > Basidiomycota > Agaricomycetes > Cantharellales > Tulasnellaceae > Tulasnella > Tulasnella sp. 408. The sequence goes on along the minus strand of WSTX01000068.1, from coordinate 5,541 downwards.
CTCTCGAGCTTGTGTTGGATGGTGCTCCGGCAAACACACGATTTAGCTGAGTTATCTCGACGAGGAAATAATTCAATTCAATTCTCCGCCTTCGTGTAGGGCAATTCGGACAAGGCATTTCACATGGAACCAACAAGACTTGGTTCATGCCCTCCCAGCGGAAAGGTGAACGTGCTGGTTTCAAGAAAGGACTAGCTCTAAGTGTGTTGTCAGAAAGGTCACGACGGAACCTCCATCCACAACAGTAATGTTGCGTCAGTCGGTCTCTGCTGCAACGGCAGTGACGTCATTGTGTTGGTCATACCCCGCGATGCTTTGTCGTTGCTTGGTGTTGGAAATTTCCAGGACGTTCGACAGAGTTCCGAGATCCACCGGCCGCTGACCGACCACGTCTCGAGAACGTCACCGCTTCCCTTGGATTCCACCACTCGCCTAGAAAATCATGGAACAGTCGGACGCCGCGATGCAGGAGTACTTATACCACGCACAAGTCATTCCCAATTCCCCCAGATCACATCAAACATAACAACCTCTCCCGCACCTCCACAATACAAACCACCTACTGCAATGTCGTTCTTCTTCCGACCTGCATTCTATCCCGAACGCCCCGTCTACTCCTCATCCCGAGCACCAGTCTCAGATGATGAGGCTTACTACCGCCGAGTTGCCGAGGAACACCAGCGTCGAGCTCAAGCCGCTCTTGCGCTAGCTCAAGAGGAGGAAAGGCGCAGACGCCAAGCTACGGCCCCAAGGTCGTATCACGACGAACCCCACTTCAGACCCGAATATCGTCCCGAGTACATTCCTACCCGACCCCACTACTCATATGCACCATACGAGTTCCCTTTCGACTCCTATGAGCCTCAACACCCCCCTCGATATGAACATTTACCTGATGTAGCCCAACGCTCATCATCACCCGTTCCTCGCTCACGCGAGCAGGCTATGCGCGACGACCACGAGCGTCGCATTGATGAATGGCTGCAACGTCGTCGTCAACGCGACCTTGAAGAGGCCGAGTTCAGACGACTGAAGGAGCTTGAGAGGCGGCGAGACGACGAGATGATGAGAGAGATGCTCGCCGCGCTCGGTATCGACTCCATGGAGCGTACCCGAGCAACTCCTACCAACACATCTTTACTTCGCCCAACTACACGGGAAGTAGAAGAAGATTTCGATGCTACCAGTGCACCTCGCCAGGTGAGCATTTCTTTTCGACTTGGTCCTGTCAACATCAGACTGACGATCGACATCGTCAGGTCCCCGCTCACTCCCAAACTTACCCGTACGGCCGACACATTCCATCGCCACAACCGGCACAAACTTCCGAGCCAGCATCTACGCCAACTACCTCCCCCTCACCCGACTTCCCCACTCAGCTTTGGAACGCCCTCAGCGGTGGACGTTCCGATGAAGAGAGAGCAAGCATCCTACGGGACCTTGGTCTCGGCGTACCCTTCAACGTTGCACGTGCCCCGAACACCCGCCATCCCGCAGCCGAACAGGTTAGTATTATTTGAGCCACGCGACGAAATTCGCAGCTGTATTAACATTTTTTCATCTGCCATCCAGCGCCCAGCCCCCGCATCACAAAGAACTGCGGCACCAAGGTCCTTCGCTCCTCAACCTCAGGTCCAAACCCCTAGGCCAACCCCCGCTCGTATCCCCGTCATCGTCCGTTCTCCTGCTCCAGCAACTCCACAGCCCAAGCCATCGTCAGAGAGCCGCAACTCTTCCCCTGCTCCGGTCAAGCTCAGCCCCTTCGCTCACATCGAGTCCATCCAAACCAAGTTCGACTCCCTTCGAGCCTCAACTCCCGACCTATCCAACCCTCAGAAGAAGCGGGAGTACCTCGCTGAACTGAACAAGCTCTTGACTTCGCTTGACGCGGTCGAGAGCAGCGGGTCGGAGAGCATTAGGGGTGCAAGGAAGGCGCTTGTCCGTGCGGTTGAGGAGGAGCTGGAGAACGTGGAATCACACCAGGACGAGCAGAAGCGGGAGGTCGCTGAGGAGAAGCAAGTCGAGGAAGTTAAAGTCGAGGCCAAGGAAGAAGAGAAGCCATCTGCCGAACCAGTTGCACAAGACGTCGAGATTCAGAGCGTGACTGAATCGGAGCCCATCCAAGTTCATCCTGCCGAACCTACCGTCGAGGAGCCCGCCGACGAACCTGCCAACGCCGCCGCCGAACATGCTGAAACCGAGTCGCATTCTTCTTTCGAGCATGTCCCAGCAGAGGATGAAGCCCATCCCGAGGCCCAGACCACTCTTCCCGCAGAGACCGTGTCTGCATCGAGCGACGACGCAAAGCCTGCAGCCCATGCAGAGGAAGCGAAGACTCAGGAAACGCGCGAAGTGACTGAGGAGGAGCCTCAGCGTGGTCGTCAGCCGGCAGTTGCGAGCCAATCTCCAAAGTCCCCGACAACCCGCCGCCCTCGGAGCGTCGAGATCGAGGAAGTTCCCGATGAGGAGAGCCTGGGTGGGTCGCCACGAGTTGGCCAGAAGGATCTCTAAGTTGGCGCAGTAAATGATTGTATTTTTATATCGGGCTTGCCGGATATCATATTTTCCCTAATTGATGTATATGTAGCTTTATGGTTTCCGCTATGAATTCGCTGTTATCCCTCCATTGAAAGAAGTGTGAACTTGAGTGCTCGAAGATGCGGCATACCGTTTGCGACCCCGGCATCGACATTTGATTAGCCACGCGGACTCACGAGCGCGTCAGAATCAGTGCACCCATCCACCTCCAGGTCTCCGTACTTCCCATCCTTGCCTGAGAGCTTCTCCACTTTGAGCGCTACCGAATTTACGTTAAATTGACCAAGAAAGTTATTGGGGAATGAATGAAGGAGATGAAAAAGAGGATCTCCTCTCCGAACGGCGAGGCGATCCATCAGCCGTTAGTTAATCCTCTAGCCCTTGACAAGTCTTACTAAGAACAGTCAACCTCTAGCGCGAGGTACTTGATGCTTTGGAGCCTAAATACCGAATCAAACTCAGTGCCATTAAAACCCTTGGAGATGGTCAGCTTTACGGAAGAGGTGGAAAAGGAGACATTATGCTGGCGACTCTCGTGCCGCCTGAAGATGGGTCCTCTGTCGACACCAAGACATCAGAGAACGTCGCGGTTAAGAGGATCAGACCGCCCGAGTCAAATGACCAGGACAGGTTTCTTAAAGTCCGTTGTGTTTTATTCGTTGGTCATCTCCAGCTGATGATAATCCGCGGGATAATCCAAGGCTTTCGCGAACGAGCTCGGCATTCTCAGTAAATTGTCCCACACGAACATCGTCAAGCTGATAGGTTTTGTCGAGGATGCGCAGAGCTGGATTGCGTGGTTCGTTTTTCCTTGGGAAGCTCATGGAAACATCCGAGAGTTCATCCTCTCCGGAAGCTGGGATATCCCCGAACGCATCTCGCTGGTCAGTACACGACGATGTTGGATGGCATGCTCCGTAATATTAAACCACACATCACTCCATCTAGATTTTTGATACCTTATCCGGTATCGAATACATGCATACGCGCCAACCGCCAATCTGTCACGGTGACCTGAAGTCGGTGAGTCGGAGCAGGAGTATCGTCCTGAAGTTCAGCAAGTCACCATGACGCGACCTTTCTGTGGCCTTTAGCTAAATGTCCTTGTCAACTCTGACCGTCGCGCTGTCATCACCGATTTCGGCTCAGCTAGGGTGTCAGGGAAGTCTGCTTTAGGTACCAAGCCGTCTTCCGATGCGAAGGACTCGGAGGGGTCGGAACCCTCAGTCACAATTGACTCTAAGGATGCGCAGTTAAACTTGAGCGGCCCAGCTTGGCCCCTTCGTTGGGCGGCACCAGAAGTCCTCTATGGAGGAAATCCCGGCCTGGCGAGCGATATGTGGGCCTTTGCTTGGATCTGCTGGGAGGCAAGTCGAATTCACATCATCTACCGATTGTCCAGCAGGCATTAAATTGTCGACAGATCATGACCGGCAACATTCCGTTTTCGAATATGAATCGAGAGCCGTCGATTATTTTGCACGTCATAAAGGGAGACCTGCCAATTGCCCGAGACGATGCCCAGCTATCGCACATCCGGACTCTGTGCAGCATGATGACAGACTGCTGGAAGGCTGATCCGACGGTACGACCCAACGCGTCAGAGTGTAAAGCGATTGTTCAGTGGATGGTGAGCTATAAGAATGAAGTTGCTTTCTCTCGAGCTCAAACAATAACATCCGCCAGCCTTTGACCGTCCCGTCAACTGCAGAGACGACGAGCGGCCCCAAACCCCGGTCTGGGGCCCTTCTGTATCACATGGGCGAAATGTACCGCGCGCAGGACGATCTCGAAAAGGCAACGTCATTCTTTAATGAAGCCCTGACTGTAGGCCGATTGACTGGTCAGGACCTAGTCGTCGCTGTGGCGTCCCTAGGATTGGGCCAAGTTCACGCGGCACGCCTCGAGAACGGCAAAGCTATCGAGTTCTATTCCGAGGCGATGGATATATTCGTTCGGAACGCCAAAGAGCAAGGTCGAGCTGCGACGTCGATAGGACTTGGGCAGGTATATTACGATCAGTCCGAATATGCGAAAGCGACATCTTCCTTTCAAGAAGCTTTGGCTATCTACACTCGACTTGCATACGAGGTAGGAAGAGCCAATGCGTTGCTCGACCTGGGCCGCACCTCCAATGCTCAATCAAGGCTCGACGAGGCACTCGATTTGTCCACCCAGGCCCGGAACATCTACATTCAAATTGGTCATCACCTCGGCCGAGCCAACGCTTCGAGGAATTTGGGGAACGTCTTTCGCGCCAAGTCCGAATGGCCTGAAGCACAAACGTACTACGAGGACGCTCGTGACTACTATGGCCGGGTTGGAAACGAACTGGGCGTAGGCAAGACCTTGCACGGTCTTGGAGACATTTACAACGCCGCGGCGGAGTACAGGGAGGCTTCTGCAGCATACGACGAGGCTCAGCAGATCTTCGCTCGTATCGGTCTTCCTCTCGGAAGGGCCAATGCTCTGGCTGCTCTTATGCCCCTGCGGGTACGAGAGGGCCGGTTCCAAGAAGGAATATCGTCGATGGAGGAAGCAGCCTCGATATACGATTCGATTGGCCGTACCGAGGCTGCCGCCAAGGCTAGGGAGGTGTTGAGTACCCTTCGGCTATTGCTGTCAGAGGTTGAAGGTGGATATCAACAGTGATATGATTGTTTCCGTGTTTCGATAATTCAATATTGCAATTGAAACATACCGAGTCCGGGCTGAGGTTTGGAAGAATGTGAGGAGCGTCAGTTGTTATGAAACCTCCGTCAACCGAGGGCGATCCTATGGTGTGTGCGAGGACTTTGACAGTCAATACCAGTGTGGAGATCGCGCATTCATGAAGATTTATATTGAACGGGTATGGCGAGCCTTTCTTTCCCTCCGTTTGTCGGTAAATATGGTGTACTTGACGTGAACTTCATCATAATCATGAACGCTGAAGAGCCGTGTCCCACCCGCCCAATACAGGCAGAGGACCACCAAACGTTCAATAGACTCTGCACGCACTCA
>WSTX01000067.1:0-24748 GCA_019633405.1 Tulasnella sp. 408 | reverse complement strand
GAACCGGGCAGACAGGTCCGTTGGAGGAGCAGGCCCTATTTCGGCAGCGCAAGTTCAATGGCGTACTGGAATGGCATTTAGAGGCGGTTATTAAATTCCTGCCCAATCTCCTCCTTTTATCCGTCATTTTTTTCTTCGTAGGGGTTTGCCTCTTCCTCTTCCCAATTAATGCAGCCGTGGCAGGAACTGTAGTTGCATTTTCGGGCATCGGAGTGGTATTTTCAGGCATTGTCATTGTTGCCGGCGCCGTCTCCCCAACGTGCCCGTACCAATCGGCCGCATCTAGCGCAGTTCGACGCGGTTGTCTTGGCTTGGTCCAATCTTGGAGGCTAGCCAAGCGAACTCCCATCCGCGCAGCAGCTACCAGGGCGTCGGAGGTGGTTCAGGAATTGTGGGCAAACATTCGCCAATGGAATGGGTCATTCCTGGATAAAGTTGCCATGGTGGTTACGAGAGTCAGATTATGGAACAATCCTTTTACCGCTTCGGACAACTCTGGAGTCCAACAAACCATGGCTCAAGATCCAGCCCCCTCATCGCCAGTTATACCAGAATCAAGGAGCAGCCTGTTTATCCCACCACTGCCACCACTTTCTCCAGCCATTATGGAACGCGAGCAAGATGAAGGTCGGGATTCATCGAGCGCTAAAGCGACCAGTGAGCAAGTTTTGGTCATCCAAGCAGCCCGTTGGCTCCTTGAAACAACATCCAATCGCGGAGACCAGATATCCACCGCCCAGTTCATATGTTCTCTTGAAAGAACCACTTGCGCCAATATCTTTGAAGATTACGACTCCTGGAAACGCCTAATGAACTTGACGCTGGGAGCGTTCGAGATCTGGTACTCCCAACCCAACAAGGAAAATCAGGAAGTTGCGGAGCTATTTGGGCTCGTCCTTTGTCGGGTACTTTTACAGTCCCCTAAACAGGATGACAAGTGGAGGGATATAACAGAGGAATCTTCGCAGGGGTCAAGCGAGTTGGGAAAAGCCTTCTTTCAGGTTTTCCAACTTATATCGAACAAATGGCTGCCACTCGATTCCGAAGACGATCAGCGCTGTTTTCAATTGGCTGCAATCCATGCTTCGCTCCAAGCAGGCATTGATATCAAGCAATACCGATGGGTCGAGTCGTGTTATTTACTGGAGAGCTCGAGCCCCGCTGCTTCTGTTCTTCAAGTTGTGTGGGCGGAATTAGCTGCGGAGATAGGCACCGTGCAGTATGAACCTTCTCATCGACCATCATTGAGAATTGCTCCAGAGGAATGGGACAACAGGTGGGCACCGACTCTACTCAATTCCACACCATTTACGCCTAACACCGTCATTTTGAAGGGAGAAGGCTGATATGACTATAAGCAGCGCTTTGTTGTACAGCCTAGAGAGCTTTCAAACGCTTCAAGGAGATCTTAATTCGGAATTGAATGCTGCTCAGGGGTATACGATATGTTTACAAAAGGCTAGAGAGTGCTTCCAAGAAGACTCCGAGCATTGTTCAACAATACGACACGGCCTATGGGACTTGATATGGTCATATATCGACCCTTTGACTACCTCTGGCTCTACGGACATTCGATTGGTGAGGCTTTCGGCAGAGGCGCTGCTCACATTCAAGACTTTCCTCCCATCCCATTCGAGCAGCTATACGACTCGTAGCACATCAAGCGATACACTGATCGAATTAGCAGAGCTGATTGACACCGTTGTAGACGTACTGAAAGATGATCTCAAGTCACTTACAAATGAAAATGAGAAGTGGAAATCAAAGGGGAGAACCTTCAAGGCCTGCGTCATTCGGATACTCCTATGGATAGGGCGGAATCATCCGCACCGAAACCCCGAGTACTCCCGACAACGCCGCAGGCTCTTCATCTCAACCTGTCGGCTCTGGGATATTTTGGAGAAAGAAGTCCACTTCTCCAAAACCGGGAGCTTCGGTGACGAGGATAAACCCCTCATGCCAGATGATCTCAAAGGGATCGTCGATTTCGTCGAATGGGTCCAAACCCAGACCCAAAGTGAGAGTCGATATTATTCTTTGGACATAACCAGATGCACTTTCATTGGTAATAATGCGGACGTTGGGATCAATCGGCTGTACACTCATTTGGACAGCCGAGTTGACTGGGGGTATCATTTTTACGACCTTCACGAAGACTGCGTGACGTGTTCTCGGTCGGTCTACGTAGAAGATAGGATGCTCTAGGGTCCAAGACGATATTACCTGCGGTAGGTGCGCCACCTACAACGTGAGTTGATATTGAAAGGACTCACAAACCGTATATTTAGACCCGCCAAGTGTCGTTCCACGGAGAGACGAGTCGACATGCAAGACCCGTTACAAACATTGTGTATACTTCTTATCATTCACTATGCGCTCCCCTTGACTGAATTCTCGTGTTCGGTGCATGATGCTCTGATAGTGAGCAATCGTCATCCACCACGAGACGACCGGTGTATAAACTCCAAATTGGCCCAGTCACACACTTGTGGTGGGCCCGGTGGTAACTATGGACTAGGATGCTTCGGTCAGGGCCACCCATTACCAAAAGTTCCTACCTTCGTCATCGCCGAGTTCCTTCATAGTAGAAGTCCGCCGCTTGCTACCATGATTAACGCTGGGTGTTCAGTTCTTGAATGCTTGGCCACATGCGGTCTATCGGGAGCCAATGCATTGAGTTGCACGGGTTCAACTTGGCCGATGAGCGGTCCAGAAAAGGCGAGAGGTCCGCCGTACTGTGACGTACTACTAGGTGCCTAAAATCAATCCAGTGAGTGCCGCCAAATGTGAATAGAATGGGTCAACCGATAAATATTCTGTGTCGAAAGAACGTCATCTCCGGGGAGGGACAATATTTTTTTGCGGCGCCGTTGTTTGTGGCGTTGGGGTGATACGATAATATTACGATTCACACTCCACTTTGGGATTCCAACTTGGACTGCTTCCGGCTGTCACTAACTCACGCCATTCGATTCCGGATATTCATGCCAGCAGCACGTTCAAGCCGTGGCTCTGTGAGCACCCCGACCTTTGCAACATCTCCCGAATTGTCCCTCTTGCTCCAGGTCGTCGACACATCTTCGCCGCCAACAGCCGCCCGAACCATCTACCATTCAGCTGCTCTCTGATATCCCTTCATCTCACACTCTTCCCTCTACCGCATCCCCTTCAGATTGGGTCCCACATCAAGTGCCCAGTGATTTGCGGGTGCTAAATGAACATACGACCATTGCCCGCGAAGGATTCGGAGGGGGCTCCAAAGTCGATTACAATCGAAGCACCGGCCAACCCAGCCGGGTCGACGAGCATCACAGGAATGGAAGCAGCAAGAAGGGAATATAAGGGCAAGCGACGGGAAGAGCTACGAGTGCGCCAGGATTTGGGCAGGTTGATAGTGAGGGAGGCTTGGGACTGGAGAACAGCCGGATGCAGAAGGCGTTCGTGCCTTCCAATGACAGCGGTACTGTGAACCGGAACCTTCTTCCTTTTCGTGGCGTATCGTAGTCAAACTCATCGTGCCGACGACTATGGTCTTTCCTTTTTCCTAGTTCTCGTGGTCGAAGAGGCTCGGACGAGCTTTCAAGGCCATTACCTCGTACCTCCGACACCACCGGCAGGCCAACCCACCGCAAACGCTCTTGAGCCCAACCCCTTCCAAGGGACGTTGACGCCATTCTCCACCTCCCACCTCCCAGCGTGCGCCGGTTTGGCATCATGTCGCAACGGCCCCATCCGCGGATATCCACCAGCCCCGGCGACTGTTGAACCTACAACGACACGCTCTTCTGGTCGTCTTCCTAGTAGGCCCTTACTCTTTAGCATCGTAAACCGTAGACCCGCCTCGATCACTTCGGCATCCGAGTCTCGCCGTTAAGGGAGAATATTATCTTCGCTCGAACCATCAAGTTCCTCGACCGCATCAACAAACAGCCACACGACGTTCGACGTACAGTATACCACCCCCTCGCTTCAATCCACGACATTGACTACATTGGCCTAGTCGACTACGTCAGCGCGAAAAACTCTGAGTACTGCCCAGACGAGGTTTCGGGTGGAGGGGTCCACTTGTTTCTTGGGTGTAGCTGTGGTTGTCGACGAATAGTGGACCAGATGCGTCGCATGCGTTGAACATCCATTAGAAGCCGTTTCGTTGGTCGATGTTGACGCGATTCCGATCCTCCGCTTTGACAGCTTTCGCCGATGCGAGATATGTCAGGTGTAGCCCATCTCAAACAACGCGACTGCCGAAGGTCGTGTAACTTCGCTGGGTAGCAATCACAGGACGAGGGCTCGAGGCTAGGAGAGGCAATCATCGTCGCGGTTACACCGTTGCGGGACTGCTCAGTGGGAGAGTCGCGGAGGAAATGGTGGCCGAGAGGGAACAGTAACAGGAGATCGCTTTGACTGCGATGTCGCGATCGATCAAACGACGAAGATGTACCGGAGTAAGTGTAATGTACTTTTGGTGGGTCTGACCAACCTTCTAAACCCAGCCGAACTCGCTCCACCGCGTCATGGCAAGCGAAGTGCAAGTCCAATGACTTTCTGAAACGAGGCTATCCTAGACTTTCAACTCAGGCGGACAGGTCTCAGTCGCTTGCGCGCGATCTGTTGACGAGTTTCTGCGTTCGCCTGACAACTTCGAGAACTCAAGGCCTAGCGGAACAATGCTATTGGAATACTAACAAGATGAATGCATCGGTTCCCCCAACCGCTGTATCGGAGAAACCGAGTTCTCGCAGAGAACTTCGAGCAGAAGTTAACGTAAAAAAATGTCGGCAGTCTTTCAGAGCTCATAAGGCCGTTTTCGAGTGTCCTTCGAAAAAGCGTTGCGCCCCAAGAAGCAAGATGTACGACACTTTTAACGTCTGACCTTATCGAGGAGGTGCTGGTAGCTACCTCGTCTCAACATGTTGTTCTCGAGGAATACACCGCGCTTGATGGGAGGGTCGTCGATCCCAGACCAGATCATACGCGAGCGCTCCCGGAAGCAGCTCGCCGCTGCGACCAGTAGAAATCACGACTAGCTGGAAATGCAGTTCGTTCACGAGGATGACTCCTTCCCATCTCCTACTCACCTCGGGTGGGGGGGGCCTTCATACGGAACCTACGAACTACGTGTTGGCACTTGGTTTGACAGTCTCAGCTGCTGTTATTGGCGAATAACAAAATAGGAAAATACCAGACGCGGCGGTAACCTTACAGGGGGTTGGTATCTCTGCGCACGGCGGGGTTACAGATAATTATGTCCGAGCTCGTAGCGCGTTTCTGTTGTATTGGTAGCATCTGATATACAACCATACGACCCTCTTCAGAGGTTCGATGTAGAAGTGTGCGGGCGTGCCCGCTCAATGTATGGCCACGACTAGCACGCGTGCGATTGGCATTCTTCCCGTCCACTGGATATAGACTCACCACCAATTAATGTGGTTATTGTTCGCTCTCCCGATTTCAATAGGTAATCTCAAACGCACGTTTTAATTCCGATCGACGTTCGTTTCGAGACTCTCACTCTCTTACGATCACGACGAGGACGTGACAATTGCGAGCGACGCAATCCCAACCGTGGGAGATACGAGGGGACGTGGCGATGCGGCAACCCACCACTCAGACTCTTCCAACCGCCGCCAACTGCCGTGGACGCCAGCGGGTAAAGCAGATGGCCGGCGTCTTTCTACAACAGCAACCACAACTTCAAGCCAACCGAGAGTACATCTTCGATGACCCGTTAGCACCTCTACGCCTCCCTCCACTGGCGCAAATCAGCGAGTTCTGGAGACGATACGACCGCCTGGCAGACATCCACGACAAGAAGTTGACAACAAACCTCAATGGGAACTTGGACGTACTTCTCATTTTCGTGAGGTCGCCTATGTCCACTGCTTGGCTGAGCGCTAACCTGAAAATGTGTCCCAGGCGGCTTTGTTCTCCGCAATCAACACCACGTTCATCTCCATCACCATGCCAGATCTCTCTCCAAATTCTTCCGATGAAACGAACAATCTCCTACGCCTCCTGGTGATGAGAGCGGACAACAATACGCTCACCCCTTCCGATCTCGTCCCACCATTTTCTCCTAATTCCAATTCCATCGTTGTCAATTGCCTGCTTTATGCTAGCCTGAGCTGCAGCCTTCTAGCGGCGGTTGGTGCGATGATGGCCAAAGAGTGGCTGCAGAGCTTCGACCGAACGGGGCAGACCGGTCCGTTGGAAGAGCAGGCCCGGTTCCGGCAACGCAAGTTCAATGGCGTACTGGAATGGCATTTAGAGGCGGTGATTAAATTCCTGCCCAATCTCCTCCTTTTATCCGTCATTTTCTTCTTTATAGGGGTCTGCCTCTTCCTCTTCCCTATCAACACGGCCGTGGCAGGCATCGTAATTGCATTTTCGGGGATTGGACTGGTGTTCTCAGGCATTGTAATTGTTGCCGGCGCCATATCTCCAACCTGTCCGTACCAATCAGCTGCATCTAGCGCACTTCGACGCGGCTGTCGGGGCTTGGTTCAATCTTGGAGGCTAGCAAAGCGAACTCTCGTTCGCCCAGCAGCTAGAAGGGCGTCGAAGACGGTTCAGAATTTAAGGACGATCACTCGCCCCTGGTTTGCGTCACCCGTGGGTTGGGCTACCATGGCAGTCTCTAGAGTGAGATTATGCTACCACCGTCCTTCCGGTTCGGACGATTATGGTGCCCAGCAAACCATGAATCAAGATCCGGCCCCTTTATCTACAGTTCTACGAAATTCAAGTAGCTCTATCCTACCGACCCTACATCGAAGTCCTGGTGTCGCACCAGCTGAAGGGTACACTGACCAGTTCCTGGCCGTCCAGGCGGCCCGCTGGCTCCTCAAAACAACTTCTAATCGCGGCGATCAGATATCTACCGCCCAGTTTATTTGCTCCCTCGATAGAGCGACTTGCTTCGATGTCTTTCAAGACCATGACTCGTGGAAACGCCTGTTAAACCTGACGCTCGGTGCATTTGAGATCTGGTCGTCCCAACCCAACAAAGAAAACCAAGAGATAGCAGAGCTATTTGGATTAGTGCTTTGTCGGGCGCTCCTTCAGTGCTCTCAAGAGGATGAGAAGTGGAGGGATATGACAAATGAATCTTCACGAGAGCCAAGCGGGGCTGGAAAAACCTTCTTACAGACCCTCGTGATTGCCTCCAGGAAGTATTCTCCAGATTATCTTGAGGATGATCAACGTATTCTTCATATTTCTGTCATCTTTAGTGCCCTCCGAACCCAGATTAGTTTGAAACAATTCCAATGGACAAATCCGTCACGTTTACTTGATAGTGGCAGCGCCGCGGCAGCTTCTCTTCTTGTAGTTTGGGCCTATCTAGTCCGGCGTGTTGGCAGTGAGAATGCTGGTCTCATTTTTATAGGAGTCCCGGAGAGTGTCGCGGAGCTATGGACGAGCGAGTGAGCACGCTTCTACTGGGAGCCCTGCTTGTATAGTTAACAATGCTTTTTTGAAGGCAGGATCTGGCTAATTATTTAAGTCAAAGTTTAGGATGGAGCCTACAATGCTTCCAATCCATCCAAGGAGATCTGGGTTCAGAGCTAGATGCCGCTCGGGGCTATGCTTTCTGCTTACGAAGAATTAGAGAGCTCAGCCCGCCAAGCTCTTGGCTGTATTCCGAAAGAAGGCACGGGCTCGCAGACCTGCTGTGGTCATACATTGATCCATTGACTGCCTCAAGTTCCACGGACATTGGGTTATTGAGGCTTGCGGTAGAGGCACTGCTCACCTTCAATACCTTCCTCCCCTCCCATTCGAGGAGCTGCGCTATTCCTACCACATCAAGCTATGGACTGATCGAACCACAAAAGCTGATTGATCTCCTTGTAGACCTCCTGCTGGATGATCTCACGTCGCTTACAAATCAATCCGGGAACTACTGGACATCAAAGGGGAGAACTTTCAAGGCCTGCGTCATTCGGATACTCCTATGGATATGGCGGAATAATACTGGCGGAAACTCCTACATATGGGAACGCCGCGAGCTTTTCACGTCAAGCTGTCGGCTCTGGGCTCCTCTGGAAAAGGAAGTCGCACTGTCCAAAACTGGGAGCTTCAATGACGAGGATAAACCCCTCACGCCTGATGATCTCAAAACGGTCATTGAGTTTGCGATATGGGTTCAAGGAGAAACTCTATTTGCCACTGTGGATAACGATGAAGACGGCGAACCCATACGTCTAGAACCGTCGGCTTTCATTATCCGTAACGCCGACGTAGGGATCAATCGACTGTACGCCAATTTAGACCGTTGTGCCGAGTGGCAATACCATTTTTACGACTTCCGCGAAGACAGTGTATCATGTTCTCGGTCGATATACAGAGACGACGGGATGTTGTAGGGTTCAGTGTAGTATCGTGGAGTCTACACAGGTCGGTGTCTCTAAAATCACGGGTCGGCATCTAAAGGGTTCACATGTTACGTTTTAGAGTCTAGTGGAGTGCTCCTACTCGAGCGGTTGGGAACTCGAGATCCATAGCAAATGTTGTACATACCGCTTGTCATTTCTTACCCGATCTTATTGTCTCAGTTCTATTTAATGTTCGATACCAAATTCTCTGATAAAAGGCGGCGTTGTCTGGAACGAGACGGCGAGCGCATAAACTCCTAACTTGGCCAAGCTGACGAACCTGCAATGCAATCGTTGTTAACCGTGGTCTCGGATGGTTTGGTCAGGGGTTCCCATTCCTAGAATACTCAACGTCTATCGTCGCCGAATCCCTTGTGCCTCAACTCTGACGCCTGAGGTCGCGATCAACTCTGACTAGTTCGGCCCGTAAGTACTCGGATAAATGCGGTTCGTCAGAAACAAACCCAGCACGACGGTGTCGGTACCACTGGATTGCGCGCTCAGATACAGGCGGTCCGGAAGAGGATATCGGTTTCACAGTCACTAATGGTGCTTTCGGTGTTTCTCCTCGAGCACTTAGCCGAACCAAAGCACCTTGCTGTTCACGAAATACCCCCGGAGCTTACAATCCATGCATTGAGTCACGGGTACGACTGATCGGCGCAAAGAAGGCCCTTTTCTAGGAGCCACTTCTTCGTTGGTTCAAATTACGCAGTTCGACAGGCTTTCTCCGGCACGAGAAGCCTCGAATACAGTGATCTTAGACCACAAGGCCGTCCAAGGCGGCGTAGCCTCGCTAGCGCGGCGAGGGAGAGCTCAGGGCGAGTGGAGGCGACCATAGTCGCCAGTTACGCCGGCGCCGAACTGCTCAACCGGAGACATGCGGAGTAAAGGGAGGCTAACTGAGTACGGTACTAGAAGGACCTAGCTATGTCTCTCCGCGACGTTGCGATCGATCAAAGAAGGGCAAAGTACCAGCGTACCCGGCGTTTACGAAATACCTTCAGAACCTTAAGAGTCTAAATCCGTCTCCAGCTAATAAATGGCGTTGAACGAACGTCATCCACCGGTTGGGGACTTGTGTGGCTTGAATACAAGGACGATCTAACTCGTGGGGCTGCAATGAATGGTTGTTTGTGGCGTTCGAGGGTGATGGGCAATTCACACTCCGACTATTGTGGATTCCAATTGCAACTTGGACCGCATTCCCATCGCTCGTCAAACAACACAACCCATTTCATAGGCAGCACACCAGCAGCACGGCAACCAATATTGGCCCTGTTAGGACGCTCGACTCTTACAAAATCGTCATACTGTCCCCGTCTCTCCACACACTCCACCCGCCAGCAGCGTCGGCCTATTCAGTTGGTCTTGAGATGTCCTCTCTCTCTTATGCACGTCCGTCGATCGAGCCTCTTCAGCCGCAGTCCTCACATTTGATCAGCCCCAGCAATCAACGACTCCTTAACCGACATACGATACGTCTCCGGAAGGATTATCGCAATAAAAAAAGTCGACCAAGACTGAACCGTTGGTCAACTCTGCCAGGATAACAAGCATCTCAGGTGTGATTGTCAGCCGAATCAACGCAATGGATCGACCAATCAATCATGTCGAAGGAATGTCTATGCTGTGCGGCGCTATGGTGAAGTGGGCTGTCTGCGGGCGTTGGAGTGAAAGGAAACACGCAATTCACACTCCGATCAGAGATTCCAATTGGAACTGCATCCATCCATTTCCGCATCCCGGGGCCGGTCGGCTAGCCCAAGCCAATATTCCATGGCGGATATTCAAGCAGAATACAGCAGCACGCTCAAGCGATGATTATATGAGGACGCTCGACATTTACAGCATCTCCCGAATCGTTCTCTCTTCCTCCACGTCGTCCGCACATCACCGCCACCAACGCTCTCCCAACCCTCCACTCGTTCAGTTACTCTCAGATATCTCCTTCATCTCACGTGTCTCTCCGCCGCATCCTTTAGGTCTCACCTTTAGCGCCAGCGATTCGCAAGTGTTCAAAGAACATACGACCATATCCCGCGAAGGATTGTAACGGCTCCAAAGTCGAATAGAAGTGTTGGCCAACTCAGCCGGAGTGACGAGCCTTGCGGCTCATGGATGTGAAGGCGGCGAGAAGGAAGCAGAACGAAAAGCAAAGGGAAAGGGCCATAAATGCGCCATGACTTTGTCTTTAGGCAGGTTGATGGTGAGGGAAGGTTGGGCACCGGCAACAGCCGGGTCCAGAGGGGGAGGGCTCGCGCCTTTGAATGATAACATTACTGTGAGCCGACCTTTCCTTCATTATCATCACGAACTGTATTCGACCTCATAGCGCCTACGATTATAGTCTTTCCTTTTCCCCAGTCCTAATGGTCGAAGCGCAGCATCCCGTCGGGGTCGAAGGTCGCTCTCCTCCTACCTCCAACGTTATCGACAGCCCGACCCACCACAGACGCTCTTCAGTCGCAACCGCTTCCAATGGACGTTGACACCATTCTCCGCATCCCATCTCCCAGCGCGGGCTCCTCATCATGTCGCGACGGCCCCATCCGCAAATACCCACCAGCGCCAGCGACAGTTCGACCTATGATGACGCGCTTCGTCATCGTCTAGTTGGTTCCTTACTTTCCATTGCCCGTTACCAGGAGAGTTTGCCTGAGTCGTCTTGGCATCTCGTGTTTATGGAAAATCTCCATTGGAACCATCACGACATTCGACCACATCAGCCTTGAGCCATACTACGTTCGAAGCCAGTCGTAACTCTCGTTTCAACCTGCCACATTAACTACTTCGACTTCGTTGACCATGTCGAGCGCGTTCTCAGCGCCAAAACTCCAAGCACCGCGCAGACGAGGTTCGCGGATGGGCGTGTGTGCGCACAGCCGGGTTGCAGGTCACTGTGTCCGAGCTCGTAGAGAATTTCTGTAGTAATGAGATTATCTGATGTGCAAGCATCAAACGCTCGTCAGAACTTTGAGGTACTGCTCTACCGGCGCGCTCGAACCATGTATGGCTAAGTCTAAGGCACGTGTGGTTGGCATTCTTACCGCTCGCCAGATATCGGCTTACTACGGGGTGGTTATTCTTCGCTCCACTAATTTAATAGATATACTGAAGATTATGTGTCACATACTGATAAACTTTCTTGTCGAGGCACTCTCTACTGTGAGGACTGGAGTGCGAACAAAGACGTAGAACGTGGGAAGGTCCTCGCCTGAGCCCTGGCTGCTGGCTGTCGAGGCAGAGACGAAGTGTGGTGACGAGTGGAACGCGCGAAGTCGAATGGAGAGAGGGACAGGAGGATAGAATACAAGTAATCGCGAACGAGGAAACCGAGTACATGCAGTAACTACCAGTATATATAGGCAAGAGGTCAGACAGTCGGTGAGCGACGACTCAGGCGCGCTGAGCTCGTCGATCGAGTGCAACAAAGGAATCCAAATAAGGAAATGACAGTGGAGCGACACCACTCGTCGCCGAGCGAGTCATGAGGTGGAAGTCTCGCTCAACGACGGCTCTGAGCGGTCATGGGAGACGGTGTCAGAGTGATACGACTCGAGCGGGTGAATGGGTCGGTGGCGGAGGCGGCGGCTAGGCGGCGGCTCTGACACTACCATTACGACGAGGACGGCGACACCATCGAAACCGTGGGACATGCGTCATGTGGCGATGCGGCAATCAAACGACCTCGTGTCGGCGTTCACTTCCCACCACTCGATCTTCTCAACCGCCGTGGGCGTCAGCGACTAAACTGCATGGCTAACGCCTTTCTGCAAAGTCAACCCCAAATGCAAGCCAACCGAGAGTACGTCTTCGAGGACCCGCTTGCGCCTCTGCGCCTTCCTCCGCTGGCGCAGATCAGCGAGTTCTGGAGACGATATGACCGCCTAGCAGACATCCACGACAAGAAGCTGACTAGGAATCTCAACGGAAATTTGGATGTACTTCTCATTTTTGTGAGGTCGTTCATCTCTCCCGCTTAGCTGAGTGCTAACTTGACAACGTGCCCTAGGCGGCTCTATTCTCCGCAATCAATGCCACGTTTATCTCCATCACCATGCCAGATCTCTCGCCCAATACGTCCGACGAAACGAATAACCTTCTCCGTCTGCTGGTAATGAGAGTGGATAACAACACTCTCACCCTTTCCGATCTCGTCCCGCAATTTACTCCGAGCCTTAATTCCATCATTGTCAATTGCCTGCTATATGCTAGCTTAAGCTGCAGCTTGCTGGCGGCCGTGGGTGCGATGATGGCCAAAGAATGGCTGCAGAGCTTCGATCGGACCGGGCAAACGGGTCCGTTGGAGGAGCAGGCCCGGTTCCGGCAGCGCAAGTTCAATGGAGTATTGGAATGGCATTTGGAGGCGGTGATCAAATTCCTGCCTAATCTCTTGCTCCTATCCGTCATTTTGTTCTTCGTGGGTCTGTGTCTCTTTTTGTTCCCGATCAACACTGCTGTGGCGGGCATTGTAGTTGCATTTTCGGGCATTGGAGTGGTATTTTCGGGCATTGTGATTGTTGCCGGAGCCGTCTCTCCAACTTGTCCATACCAATCGGCTGCATCTAGTGCAGTTCGACGTGGTGGTCGGGGCGTGGCTCAATCCTGGGAGCTAGCCATGCGAGCTCTCTTCCGCCCAGCAGGTACGAGAACGTCGGAGGCGACTCAGAAGCTGTGGACAAACACCATTCTACGGATCAGCTTCCTCGTGGATACGGCTACCATGGTGATCTCTAGAATGAGGTTATGGTACCACCGTTCTTCCAGTTCGGACAGCTCTGGTGGCCAACAAACCATGGGTCAAGATCCGGTCCCCTCATCACCAGTTCTGCCAGAGTCCTCTATAGTACCTAATCACTTATCACCAGCTTCATCATATCGGTGTAGCTCTACTCCCCCATATATCGTAACTCCCCCTCCAGCAATTACGGAACTTGAACCCGCCGAAGATCAGAATTATTCGACCGCTACCCAAATGTACCCGAGTGTCCGATGGCTTCCTACCGGAGTATTGCAGGCAATTGAGCGAGCGAAGCGTCGCTGGGAAGGATTATCAAGGATGGACATTCCATCTACCTTACGTCGAAGTCCTGCTGTGGCACCAACTATCGCGGATAGTGATCAAGCCTTGACCGTCCAGGCAGCCCGCTGGCTCCTTAAGACAACTTCTAATCGCGGAGACCAGATATCTACCGCCCAGTACATTTGTTCCCTGGATAGAGCGACTTGCACCGATGTCTTTCAGGACCATGAGTTGTGGAAACGCCTATTAGACTTGACGCTCGGTGCATTTGAGATATGGTCGTCCCAGCCCAACAAAGAAAACCAGGAAGTTGCCGAGCTATTTGGGTTGTTGCTGTGTCGGGTGCTTCTTCAGTGCGCTAAAGAGGGTGAGAAATGGACGGATATAGGAGACGAATCTTCACGAGAGCCAAGCCAGGCTGGCCAAATGTTCTTACAGAACCTCGTGACTGCCTCTAGCAGGCATTCGCCAGATTATCCTGAGGATGATCAGTGCATCCTTCACATTTCTTTTATCTTTACTGCCATCCGAACCCAGATCCATCTGAAAGAATTCCAGTGGACCAATCCGTCTCGTTTACTTAACGGCGGCAGCGCCGCGGCTGCTTCTCTTCTTGAAGTTTGGGCCTATCTAGTCACGCTAATTGGCGGTGATAGGGCTGGCCACGGTTTTCTGGGATTCCCAAAGAGTGTTGCGGAGCTATGGAGTCGGCCAGTGAGCACGCTGCTACTCGATGCCTTTTTATATAGTTAACATTGTTCTTTTCGAGGCAGGATCTACCCTTTTATTTAAGTGAATCTTTAAGATGGAGCCCACAATGCTTCCAATCCGTCCAAGGAGATCTGGGCTCAGAGCTGGATGCCGCTCGGGGGTATACTTTCTGCTTACGAAGAGTTAGAGAGCTCATCTCGCCAAGATATTGGCTGCGTTCAAGAACAATGCACGGGCTCGCAGAACTGCTGTGGTCATACATTGACCCATTGACTGCTTCGGGCCCCACGGACATTGGGTTATTGAGGTTTGCGGTAGAAGCACTGCTCACATTCAAGACTTTCCTCCCCTCCCATTCGAGCAGCTTCGCTACACCTACACCATCAAGCTCTAGCCTGATTGCAACAGCAAAGCTAATTGATCTCGTTGCAGACCTCCTGCTTGATGATCTCGCGTCACTTATAAGTCAAGATGATCTCACGTCACTTACAAGTCAAAATGAGAAGTGGAAATCAAGGGGCAGAAACTTCAACGCCTGCGTCATTAGGATACTCCTATGGATATGGCGGAATCATCCTAACCGAAACCCCAACGAATGGACACGCCGCGAGCTCTTCACATCAAGCTGTCGACTCTGGGCTCCTCTGGAGAAAGAAGTCGCATTCTCAAAAAGTGAAAGCTTCAATGACGAGGATAAACCGCTCACGCCTGATGATCTCAAAAGGGTCGTCGAGTTTGCCATATGGGTCCAAGGGCAAACTCTATTTGCCCTTGTGTATTCCGATGAAGTTGACAGATCCATACCTCTAGAACCGTCGGCCTTCATTACTCGTAACGCCGAGGTAGGGATAACTCGACTGTACGCCAATTTCGACCGGCGTGCCGAGTGGCAGTACCATTTGTACGACTTTCACGAAGACAGAGTATCGTGTTCTCGGTCGATCTACAGAGAAGATGGGATGTTGTAAGGTTCAGTGTGATACCGGAGTGTCTGCATAGATCGCTATGTCGTGAAACATGGGTCGATATCGAAAGGGTTCACGTGTTGACGTTTTAGAGTCTAGCAGAGGACTCTTACTCTACGTCGTTGGACACTCGAGATCCACAAGAAATGTTTTTACATACGCTTGTCATTCCCTACACGATCGTCTTATCCAACTTATATCTTATGTTTGGTCCAAAACGCTCTGATAAATAGCGGACGTTGTTTGGAACGAGGCAACGCTCGAGCACATCAACTCCCAGCCAGGCCAAGCACCGGACCTGCGGTGCGCTCGGTGGCAACCGTGGACTCAGGTGCTTGAATTCGGTCAGGCTTTCCCATTCACAGAAAGCCCACAGAAAACGTAATCTTTGTCGCCGCCGAATCCCTTGTGCTAGAATCTGACGCCTGAGATCGTGATCAACTCTGAGTGGTTCAGCACGTAAGTGCTCGGATAGACGCCGTCCGTCAGAAGCAAACCGAGCGCGATTGCATGGACTCTACTGGGTTACACGCTCAGATGCGTGCGGTCCTGAAGAGGATATTGGTTTCGCACCTACTAAAGGTGCCTTTGGTGTTTCTCCTTGAGTACTTTGCCGAACCGACGCACCTTCGTGTTTAGGAAATATCCTCTAAGCTTACAATCCATGTATTGAGTGAAGTAGCGTGACGTTGTTGCGAGCCAAGACCAATACAATGGACTCAGTCAATAAATTGGTGTCCCAAAGGAACATCATCCGCGGGGACTTTGTTTGTGGCGTTCCACAGCCAAGCAATTTCAGACTCCGATCTCCTTGCGATTCCAACCTGGACTGTCCGATCCAACACCCCCGCCTATTCAGTTGCTCTGAATTTTATTCTTACGCGCGTCTCTTCACCTCATCACATTCAGCTTGTATTCTGCCCCCAGCGCCAGCGATTCCCAGATGCCCAGCAAAACACGCGGACATCTCTCACGAAGGATGGAAGCGATTCCGAAGCTGACCCAGACGGGATCTTGAACATACTCAGCTGGATGCCGAGTACCACGGTTGTGGCAGCAGGGAAAGAGAAGAAAAATGAAAAGGAAACGCAAACGAGCGAAACGCGCGCCAAGGCTTTACCGTTGAGCAGGTTGGTGGTGGAAGACCTTGGGCACGAGGGAACAGCTCAATGTAGGACTTCATCTCTTCAAACGGCCACTCTTGTGAGCCGATTCTTGCGTTCATTTTCATTGCGTACACTGGTCGACCTCACCGTCCTAACGACTATAATATCTCCTATTTCCAGTCTTGTGGTCTATGGAGAGCAGCTCTTCCGAGGTACCAAACCGTCGCCAGTCCAACCCGGGGCGGAGACGCTCTCCAGGCCCAAACGCGTTGGACAGACATTCACACCACGGCTCCCACCGGCTCATGCCCGTCATCCACCACAATGTGACGGCACCATCACCAGCCCCAGTGACCGTTGGACCCACGATGCCCTCTTCGAGTCGTCCTCCCCGTTCGGCCCTTCTTTCCCCCGACCACCGTTGCCTGTAGGGCCCCCGTCGATCATCTCGGAGACCTGGAATTATCGACAGTACCATTGCCACCCGAATCGGCAATGCTCTCCTCCGCATCAATGTCAGCTAAACCACGTTCGATGCGAGGCTTCGCTCTCGCCCAATCCACGAAATTAATCCCATCAGCTTCGTTCCCCACTCAGAGCGCATCGTTGAGAGCAGAGGCTCCGAGCACTGCGCAGACGAGAATCGGGTGGGTAGCTCGCCTGCTCTTCGTGTTCGGCTTACGGAGAACACTGGCGCAGACGCGTCGAAAGGAGACCTTTTTCTGAAGCCGCTTCTTCGTTGGTTGGACTACCCGGCTGTAGAAGCTTTCGCCGGCGCGGGAAGCTTCGAATGCAGCGATCTCGGACCGAAAGACGGTGTAGCTTCGCTGGAACGGGCTAAGGAGAGCTCAGGGCTAGCGGAGACGACCATAGTCGCAGTTATGCCGGCGCGGAACTGCTCAACCGGAGACTTGCGGAGAAGATGGAAGTTAACGGAGAACATCACTAGAAGTATCGGTCTGACCGCGACGTTGCGATCGACGAAACAAAGAAGAAGTATCATGAGTGGAATGCACTTTTCCTCAGCGTGACCAAACCTTCTGACGAACCTTCTTAACCTGGCCGGACTGGGCTTCGCTCAGAAATGTTACGAGATTTCTTTGCAAAAACTAGTCCAATATTCTTCCGAAACGATGTCGTCCTAGAACCTCAATTTAGCCTCAGTCGCTTGCCCGCAATCCGTTGACGGGTCTCGGCCGTGGCCTACAACTTCGAGAACCCAAGGCCCGATGGGACAATACTTTCTAAAAGCACTTGGAGACTAATAAGATGAGTTGGGTCTGTTTTGTACTCAGCGATGTATCTGGTCTCCACAGAGAACTTCCAGCCGCGAAAAGCTGTCGGCAGTCGTATAAAGGCCGTTTCCGAATGTTGTTTGAGACAGATCTGCCCCCAAACGTCACATGTGCGACATCTTCATCTCACACCTTAGCTGGGAAATCCTGCCGCCTGCCTCGTCTGAACACGCTGCTCTCAAGGGGTGCACCGAGGAGCTCAACGTGCGGGCTGTTGTTCCCCGGACTAAGTCCTACGCGCACTGCCCGGAATCAGCTCGCCGCCATGACGGGTTCAAAGCAAGAGTAACTGGCGAGGCGGGTAAGACACGACTGTAGCGCAGATCTGGTTCGTAAACTCTGTATCCGGGGAAGCCAGAGTCCCCGCGGAGAGCCTCAAGCCAGACCCGAAAAGACGCTCGGCAGTTTCCGAATGTCGTTTGAGCAACTCTGCCCCCGAAAGGCAACATGTTCGGTACATCCACCTCACACCTTTGCCGCGAAATGCTGCCGCCTGCCTCGTCTCAACATGCTGCTCTTAGGGATCCACCAATGAGCTCAACAAGCGGGCCGTCGGTCCCCGGACCAATTCCTACGCGAGCTGACCGGAATCAGCTCACTGTTATGACAGGTGAAAAGCAGGAGTAACTGGCAAGGCATGCAAGACACGGCTGTAGCGCGTCTGAGCGTCGGGGTGTCTGCGCACGGCCGGGTTACGGGTAAGCATGTCCGAGGTCATATGTAGTTCGGTTTTGTAACAATAACGTTATGTCTCTGAGTACGTGCCTAAGATTCTTGTCGGCGGCCTCTGAGATACAGCTCTGCGCGCGTACTAGGCGAATGTATGACCAAAGTCAGGACGTCGATCGAAACCGTGGGACGTGCCAGAGATCGTGGCGATGCGGCACTCGTGTTGGTGTTAGACACACTCTCTTCCCACCACTCGGGCTCCTCCAACCGTTGTGGATATCAGCGGCCAGGCCAAATGGCTAGCGTCCTTCTACAAGGCCAACCGCGGCGACAGACTAACCGAGAGTACATCTTCGATGACCCGCTTGCACCTCTGCGCCTCCCTTCTCCAGCGCAGATCAGCGAGTTCTGGAGACGATACGACCGCCTAGCAGACATACACGACAAAAGGCTGACTACAAATCTCAACGGAAACTTGGACGTACTTCTCATTTTCGTAAGGTCATTGATGTTTCCCTGCTTGGCTGAGCGCTAACTCGAAAACATGTCCTAGGCGGCCCTCTTCTCCGCAATCAATACCACGTTTATATCCATCACCATGCCAGATCTCTCCCGTAATCCGTCCGACGAGACGAATAACCTCCTCCGCCTGCTGGTGATGAGGGCAGATAACAATACTCTAGGGCCTTCCGACCTTGTCCTGCCATTTTCTCCCAACTCCAATTCCATCATTGTGAACTGTCTGCTCTATGCTAGCTTGAGCTGCAGTCTTCTGGCAGCGGTCGGTGCGATGATGGCCAAAGAGTGGCTGCAGAGTTTCGACCGAACTGGGCAGACAGGTCCGCTCGAACAGCAGGCTCTGTTTCGGCAGCGCAAGTTCAACGGAGTACTGGAATGGCATTTAGAGGCGGTGATTAAATTTCTGCCTAATCTTCTCCTTTTATCCGTCATCTTTGTTCCCGATCAACACGGCTGTGGCGGGCATTGTAGTTGCATTTTCGGGCATCGGAGTGGTATTTTCAGGCATCGTCATTGTTGCCGGCGCTGTTTCTCCAACATGCCCATACCAATCGGCTGCATCTAGCGCACTTCGACGTGGTTGTCGAGGTTTGGTCCAATCTTGGAGGCTAGCTACGCGAACTCTCATCCGCCCAGCTGCTAGCAGGGTATTTGAGGTGGTTCAGAAATTCTGGACAACTGTTCATCGAGGGCTTGAGCTACTCATGGATAGGGCTACCATGATGGTCTCGAGAATGAGATTATGGTATCACCGTTCTTCCGGTATGGATGACTCTGGGGGCCAACAAACCATGGTTCAAGATCCGGCTCCCTCATCACCAGTTATACCAGATTCGGGTAATTCTATCCTCAGACCTATCTCTAGCCCTTCTACACTCCGTACCGAACGCGAGCAAGCTGAAGGTCACAATTTTTCGAGCGCTCCCGGGGGGCACGCTAGCGTCCCATGGTTTCCCGCAGGAGTCTCGCAGGCAATTGAACGAGTGAAGCGTTGGTGGAAAAAGTTATCAACAATGGACTTCCAATCCACCTTCCATCGCGGTCCCAACGCAGCGCCAACTCAAGCGGACAGTGACCAGGTCTTGACAGTCCAGGCAGCCCGCTGGCTCCTTGAAACAACTTCCAATCGCGGAGACCAGATATCTACCGCCCAATTCATGTGCTCCCTAGATCAAGCCACTTGTGCCGCTGTCTTCGACGACTATGACTCCTGGAGACGCCTGTTGAACTTGACGCTTGGTGCATTCGAGATCTGCTGCTCCCAGCCCAATAAAGAAAATCAGGAAGTCGTAGAGCTGTTTGGGCTGGTCGTTTGTCTGGCAATACTCCATTGCCCTAAAGAGGATGACAAGTGGACAGATTTAGCGGAGGAATCTTTGGGAGAGTCAAACCGGGTCGGAAAGGCGTTTTTACAGACCCTCGTACTAACCTCTGGCACATACCCGTCGTCTACCCCAGCGGACGATGAGCTTATTCTTCACATTTCACTCATCCATGCAGCTCTTAAAGAAGGCGTTGACGTTAAAGAATACGTATGGCTCAAGTCGTGCAGTCTACTTGGCAGTCCTAGCGACATTGCCACAGCTCTTCTTCGTGTTTGGGCCATTTTGATCAATCAGATCAGCCGTATAAACAATAATTGGTGGCTTTTGGGTTCCATATCGTCCTTTGAACGGCTGATGAGTGACCAGTAAGCACACTGCGACTCAAGTTTGCTTTCCGCCTGTTTACTTATGTTGTTTTGAAGGGAGGAGTTCGCTCAAAGTTTAAGTGAGGCTTTGGCATGGAGTCCTGAGACCTTTCAATCTGTTCAAGGTGATTTGAACTACGAGGTAACAGCTGCTCAGGGCTACACGATATGCCTGCAAACGGCGAGGGAGCTCTGCCAAACACGCCCTGCGCTGCATTCAAACATAATCCATGGGGTGGGAGACTTGATATGGTCATACATTGACCCTTTGGTTACTTCGGGCTCTACGGACAAGCGGTTGGTAATGCTTTCAGCCGAGGCACTGCTGACATTCAGGACTTTCCTCCCTTCTCATCCCAGCAGCTCCGTTATTTGCAGAGCAAGCTATAACATCCTATCTATAGAATACCTAATTGAGACCGCCGTCGATGTGTTGCTTGGCGACCTCACATTTCTTCCGAGTCTAGATTCGAGCTGGAGATCTAGGCATGGAACCTTCAAGGCCTGCGTCATAAGAATGCTCCTATGGATATGGCGGAATCATCGTGACCGAAAGCCCTACGTGTGGGACCACCGCCGGCTCTTCACGTCAAGCTGTCGACTCTGGGCTCCTCTGGAGAAAGAAGTCGCATTCTCCAAAATTGAGAGCTTCAATGAAGAGGATAGACCGCTCACGCCTGATGATCTCAAAACGGTCATTGAGTTTGCCATATGGGTCCAAGGGGAAACTCTATCTGCCATTGTGGACGTCGATGAAGATGATGAACCCATACATCTAGAATCGTCGGCTTTCATTCTTCATAACGCCGACGTAGGGATCAATCGACTGTACGCCCATTTCGACCGCCGTGCCGAGTGGAAGTACCATTTGTACGACTTTCACGAGGACAGGGTATCATGTTCCCGGTCGATTTATGGAGAAGATAGGATGCTGTAAGATCCACTGTGATATTGTAGGGGGTCGTACATAACGGGGGTCGATACCGAAAAGGTTCACAGGTCAGTTTGTGGGGATCGAGGGCTCTTATGTACCTGGGCGTGTGGGTACTCGAGATCCAAGCAAAAGTTGTACATAACCGTTTGTCATTTCCTACATGATCTCTCTGTTCAGGTTCCCGTCTTCGGTACAAAACCCTCCGAAAACGAGTGGACGTTGTCCTGCGATGACACAACGGCCCGGACCGAGCAAGCCACTACAACGTGCGATGCACTCAGAGGTAACTGTGGACCTCCGTGGACCCGAGTGGTTTGGCCAGATTTATCCACAGCAGAAAACATGTTACCGTCTCCGTCGCCTAATCTTTTGTGCTAGAACTCTAACGCGTGAGATCGTGACCAACTCTGAGTGATTCAGCCCGTAGGTGCTCGGATAGATGCGGTCCGTCAAAAGCAAACCCAGCCCGATTGCATTGGCCCAGCTGGATTGCGCGCTCAGATGTCTACATTCACGAATAGAATAGTAATGGTTCGCATGCGCCACTAATGTTGTGCCTTGGGTGTTGCTACTTGAGTACTCAGCCGAACCGACGTACCTGATGTTTACGAAATACTATCGGAACCTTCAGACCTTAAAATGCATTCTATTGAATGACGTAATGTGACACCGTTGTGGGCCAAGACCAATACAATACATACAATGGACAGCCAATAAAGGAGCATTCGACCGAGGCAAGTAAATTTCAGACTCCGATTCATTTGCGATTCCAACTTCGCCTGCAGGCGCCCATCACCCGTCACCTACCACAAGCCATCCCCGTCGCGAAAATCGCAGCATACCAGCAGCACCTTCCACCTATGGCTCTGTCGGAAGCATACTCGACTCTTACGACCTCTCTGTATAGTACCTCTTCCTCCGACTCGCCCACGCGCTCCCCGCCCAACAGCCTCCGCCTATCCAGCTTGTTCTTGAATATCCTCTTGCTCTTACGCGCGTGTCTTCACCCCATCATCTTCAGCTTGTGTCCCGCTTTCAATGCCAGCGATTCCCACATGCTCAGCGAAAACGTGCGGTCATCTCTCGTGAAGGATGGTTGCAATTCCGAAGTCGACCAAGGCGGAATCGTTAGCCCGCTTAGCCGGATGACAACTATCACCGTTGGGGCAGCGGAGAGTGAAAAGAAGAAGGAAAGGGAAAGGACCAAGACCCGCGCCGAGGCTTTACTGTTGAGCTGGTTGATGGAGGAGGCTTGTGGGTGAGGAAACAGCTCGACGTAAGAGTTCATCTCTTCGAACGGCAACTCCTGTGAGCTGATTCTTCCCTTCTTTCTCATCGCGTATCCTGTTCAAACTCATCGTTCCAACGATTATAATCTTTCCTATTTCTAGTCTTGCGGTCGATGAGGAACAGCTCTTCCGAAGTACCAACATCTCACCGACCAACCCGGCACGGAGACGTTCTAAGGCCAAACGCGTTGGAATGACGTTGTCACCATGACTCCCACCAGCGCATACCCTTCACCAACCACGTTGTGGCGGCACCATTCCAAGGTATCACCGGCTCCAGCGACCGTTGGACGCACGACGATGCTCTTTTCTAGTCATTGTCCCAGCCCGGCCCTTCTTCCCCGCTGTCGCCTGTGGGGTGCCCGTTGGTTGTCTCGGAGCCTTGGAGAACCTTGGTATATCGACAGTACCATCACCACCCGGGCCATCAATGCTCTCGTCCGCCTAATATCAGCCTAGCCGCGTTCGACCCGAGTCTTCGCTCTCGCTTCAAGCGACGAAATAACTCCACCAGCTTCGTCCTCGCTGTCTGGGGTATCGTTCAGCGCAAAGGCTCCAAGCACCGTGTGGATGGGGTTCGGGCTGGGTCGTCCGCTTGGTTCTCGGGTACAGCTGTACTTGTCGGCGAACGCCGGTGCAGACGTCTCGAATGCAACCGAGACGTTTCCCTAGAAGGCACTCCTTCCTTGGTTTGAAGTACCAAGTTCGACAAGCTTTCGCTGATGTGGGAACTTTCAAATGCAGCAAATCTCAGACCGGAAGGCCGCCTAGGGCCGCGTAGCCCTACTGGAGCAGCTATCGGGAGAGCTCGAGGCTAGCAAAGGCGGAAACAGTGGCTGGTTACGCCGGCGCGGAACTGCTTGGCCAGAGACTTGCAAAGGAAATGGAGCCCAACGGAGAGCAGCACTAGAAGGACCAGTCTGACCACGACGTTGCGATGGATCAAACAAGCAAGAAGTACAACAGTGAGTTGGACGCTGCTTCGATGGGTGTGACCAACACCTCTGAAGAACCCTTCTTAAACTCGCTCCGCTCAGTGATGATAACAGAAGTCTCTAGGAACACAATTCCCCCGACTTTCCGCACGATTTAATCCTAGATATTCAATCAGACAGAAAAGTCTCAGTCGCTTGCGCGCAATCAGTCACGGACGACGTTCGGCCTTCGTCGGAGAATTTCAGAAATCGAGGCTCGCGGAACAATCCGGTCAAGGAACATTGGGATACTAACAAAACCAGGGGGATCGGATTCCCCAAGCACTCTATCCGGGAAAACAGAGTCGCTGCGGAGAACTTCAGACAGACAGAAATCAAAACGAGGTCGGCAGTCGTTCAGCTCATAAAGGCCGTTTCCGAATGTCCTTTGACAGAAATCTGCTCCTCAAAGCAACACATACGATACCACGACCCTACACAGTCGTGGTGAAGTCCTCTTGCCTACCGCTTCTCAATACGCTGCCGTCCGGAGGGTATACCGAGGAGCTCAATGGGCGGGTCGTTAGTCCCCCGACCAAATCCTACGCGAGCGCCTCTCCCCGAACCAGCTTGCCGCCACGACGGGTGGAAAACAAGACTAGCTGGTAAGACATTCAGTTCACCAGTTGGACTCCTCCTTTTCCCAACTCAACCGGGACTGTAGCGCGTCCAAGAGTAGGGTCTCTGCGGGCGGCCGGGTTGCAGGTAACCATGTTCAAGCTGTAGTGTATCGCTATAATAATTAAATTACCTGGCTTCTAAATTACATACCTAAGCCGCTTATCTGCGGCTTCTGAGATGCAGCTCTGCGCTCGTGGTAGATGAATGTATGCCCAAGGCTCACATGAGTGTGATTGGCACTCTTCGCGCCCACCAGATCTCGACTCACCATTGAGGTAGCCATTGCCCGCTCCCTCGATTCCTACTAGATAGACTTAAGAGAATGTATACAGTAAGCAGTCAACTCCTCCCCCAGGCTCTCACTCTCTACCATCGCAAGGCGGGACCGGCGTCGCTCGAAACCGTGAGATATGCCAGAGGATGCGGCGATGCGGCACCAGGGCCGTGTAGGTGAGAGTTGCTCACTCTCTTTCCACCACTCAGGCTCCTCCAACATTTGTGAACGTCGTCGGCCAGGCCAATGGCTAGCTTCTTTTTACAAAACCAACCACACCTGCAAGCCAACCGAGAGTAC
>WSTX01000066.1:0-25103 GCA_019633405.1 Tulasnella sp. 408 | reverse complement strand
TCACTTGGTAAGCCAGCTGTGCCTGGGAACATATGGTCCGGGTTGGCGTATTTCACAGTCCGTCTGGGCCGCCTAAGAGCAGGAGACATATGCATTGGATATTCGAAGTAGCGATTCCCTATCGAATGAAATGCGTGAGCTTCAGGTCCCGCTTATTCTAACATCAAATCCGGCCACACCAAACCTTGAAGATCACGCCCGACAAGGTATCGCCTCTGAACGACAACACTATTGATCAGCATCCGAGAACAAACTTCAAGTGAGATATTCGTACGCCTGTCACAGCTCGCCAAAGGTTCCGGATTGCCGTTGCCATTTTGTGGGTGGTGGGTAGGTAGATGGGTGAGGGAGCGTTCGAAAATGATCATGTGCGGCGCCACATTTACCCACGCCCCCGTGTATGGGCTATATTGTGTCCGTAAACTCCGACACACACACTCACCCCCCCCCCCCCACTACCTTCAAGCTTCACCAGGATTGCCTATGCATGAGGCATAAGAGCGAACTGAATCGCGCTTTTGTTAGTGAGAAATGTGGGTTCTGGTGGCCGGGCTGGGCGGCGTGTTGGCCAATGGTGGTCAAACGCCTTCGCAATTGCAGTCCAGCCTGAGGGTGCACATACAAGGTAGGTTCGATTGAATTTACTAAAGCATATCTGCTTGTGCTCTAATACACCCGTGCTATTGCAGACGTCCCAGATTTGATTGTACGGCCATCTAAATGCGGCTCATTTCTGCGAGTTGGCCAGGGTGTTGACTTCCTTAAAAGGTATTGACCAATTGGCACTCATTAATAGTACAGCAAATAGCTATGACTATGGGCATTACGAGCTCAATGAATCACATAGGCAATGGGGGGCTCGGGATGCGCACCAGCGGCGTCGGCGCGTGTGTTCGGCACCGAACGCCCATTTAGGTAATGACACGGCCTCGACTCCAATAAACATGGTGGAGCTACAAGGGTAGGTTACTAGACTCAATTCGTCAAGATGAGCTAATTAGCTCAGCGAATTCGATCAGAAAAGCCTGCATGCGCTGTTGGTACTGCTCCTGCTGACCAATTGAAACGCCTCCTGAGGGCAGTATTGCAGAAGGGCTAGGGAATAAAGAAGAGTATTCAGCCTCATCACGGCTCTCGCTTGCGTCTGAGGACCGTTAAGGTGCCACGTACGACGTGAGACAGCGGAGTCGTAGACTTGAGTCCCCCCGGCTTTGCATCGGTTACCCCATTCCTCTTGACCTCAATTTGCTTCTATAATTATTTGATTATTTTTCAGTTGTTATACTATCATATGATTTTTTTAATGGGTGGATTTGGTTCAGTGGTTCGCTCTCGAGGTGTCGATGTGAATCCGACGAAAAGGGGAGTTCGGGATGTGGCTTTGAAGTTTGAACACGGCCGCCAAGTGCTGCTTTGGACATCGATCCATAGCTGAAAGTGATATCCCGGAGGAAAACGAATTTCCCGGCTTTCAAGGTGGTCGTGAACAATAGCTGCTCCGATGAAAGGTGCTCCATAATGATCTCGGCAACTAATACCTCGTCAACGTAAGTTTGCCATCCGTGATGTCCGTGAATGCAGGTCGCTCGCTTAGGCGACCGGCTTCTTCAGATAGTCCAGTAGAGCCCTCATAGCCGTACTGTTGAGGAACATTCGTCGTGCTGTAGTCTGTCCAACGCGCTTTCCAGCAGGGATGTCGACATCGGGGCGGGAGTCCTTGAGAAGCCGCGCGTCGGCAGGGACCTTTTGACAGTTCCGAAGGAACTCCCTGCTAGCATCCAAGTTCGCCTTCTCGATTCTTGATTGAATTGGCATTTTGGTGTGGAACATGCACTTAGGCTCGCGCAAGGGAGTGCAGCGCCACCGCGTCTGAGGTCCGATTTCGAAGTAGGCCGGCGCTGCCCCTGTGGCCCTTTCCCAAGCCAAGCAGCATTTCGATGAACTCCTACTACTTACAGAATCGTATATATATTGATTTGTGCACTTATAAACCTATGATATACTGAGTGTGGGTGTCAGGGGTGTGTGTGTACGCGCGTGATAATATCCGGACACTATATGTGCCATACCCGTGGGGTATCACAATCGACCTTGGTATCCAAACTTGATCAATTATAACTACGACACGAGAGCTTCTATTAAGAATGAAGCCATGGGTGTTGGAGAAGCTCCGAAACGGTAGGTCGAGCATTCGAATCCAATTGTATCGCGCTACGCAAAAAGTCTTCGAACATGTCCACTTCGGTATCGGTAGCGCCATGCAATCCCTTTATCGAAAGTTCGACGAATCCCTTCAGTGACAAAGGTGAGATGAGAAGACCGTCCACTTGGCCGGCTGAACGTTTCGTATGCATGAGTTAGTCATCGCCTGGCGAAGGGTCGGCGTGCCAACTCGCTCCCAGGATCAAGATAGCGGGACGTAAGTTTGCCTATAACAAGAAGCTCCTCTGGAAAAGACCCGCATATACTTTGCATTTGCGCGAGCTGTATATATACTGGTGGGATCTCGGACTGCTGAGGAGATTCGAAGAGAACTTGCCCACTGTAAAGCTCATAAATCTGAAGGATCAAGAAGTAGGATCTTAGATCGTGGTTACTTCGGGGACCCGAGTGGGAAGTACCAAGCATGCAAAGTTCCAAATATCAGCTGATGCTCCCCAACCTGTATCAAGGATAACCTCTGGGGCCCGAAGAAGCTGTGGCTGGATTGGCCATAACGACGTCGTTCCGTCTGCCTTCTGGGCTGAAAGATAGACTCATGAGCTTGAATGCTTTACGAATCGTAAATGGTCGGGGACTTACCGCTTCCGAAGTCTACCAGTTTTATGACAAAGTCATCGGGAATTGGGGCTTTGATGGGCTGTGAGGTGACCGGATAGTACTTTCTCGCATCGCTTAGACTATCGGTAGTGACTGAGACTGGGATCCCTTCAACCTCCGTAGGATCCAAATATGATTCTATGTCGGGTAATACTACCATCAGGTTTGAGGGCTTGATGTCTGAAGCATTCCGATCAGTCGTGCTGCGTGTTTCCACAGACTCGATATACTACATACCTTTGTGAATTATCCCTTGTCTATGACAACATTGTAAAGCCAATAGCAACTGCCTCGCTATTCGCTTGACTTGCTCCGCGCTGAGTGCTTGTTTGGGATTATCCTTGACTAAATCACGAACTGTGGGCCCGAGCACTTCGAATACAATGCAAGAGTGTTGTCCATTTGGATCATCGTGAACAAATGAACCGACAGGTTCAGCGATATGATTCCAAGCCAAGGAATCCTTGGTTATGATGTCAAGCACCTCCTGCTCGTCCATCGCGGCGACGCGCCTGCCTTGTAGCATTTTCAAAGCCACATAGCGGGAAGATCTGGGCGGGAAAGCGTTGAGCCCTCGCGCGTCCGAATGGTGGAGGGCGATAAAGAACTTACTAAAAGTCTCGAGCCAACCAAACAGTGAAATATTCGCCCCATCCAAGCTTTCGGAGCACACGATAGCGATTGTCGTACGTTTCTCCAATCTTAACGGGATGGTAACCGCCGAGACAGTACATCCTGGGGTCCTCTTCCATCGGGCTCTTGTACAATTCGTCGTCATAGTCTTGTGTTTCCAATCGATTCCTACGTATTGATTTGTAGTCCAGGTGTCGAAATCCCAAACCTCTTGTTCCGCAAAGTTCTCGATTACGATATCTTCCCCAAATGCAAGGCTCAACATTCGCCAGAGTTTCATATAATCGTCAGAGGGTTCATTTCTTCCATGAAGAGTGGAGAATCCGGCACGCCAAAGGTTGACTATGGTGCACGCTTGCATTGGCGCATCTGCGGATGGTCCCCCAGGAAATCGGATCCTGAGGTCTCCGAATCTCCATAATGGCTTACTGACCTCCGCGTATTGGAAGACCTTCAGTACGTGGCGGAGTCCAACCACCTATTGATGCGGAGAGGAACCGTTACACATCAAGGGTATCAAAAAAAATTTCTTGACGCACCACCAGATCCTTCATATCGAGTGGAGAGTCTCGAGGTAATAACTGGGGTGTGTCTCCGCCGACCAGCTCCGTCAAAATCGCCCAGCACAGGACACTGTCTGGCAGGAGAACCTAGCAGATAACAACATATCTGAATAAGTGTGTATTTGAAAATTCCAGATAAAGGTGCATACCTTATGGGCACCATAATAATACTTCCCTGCGCGTGATCCAGTCGGTAATATGCCGCATCTTCCAAAGCCACTAAAACATCGCTATGGGTCCAAGTCGCATTGTAAAACCACTGCCGATCGTCAGGTTTAATCTCTATCAGCTCTGGGTCGCCCATCCGACGGTCGTCGAATATTTTTATTCGGAATATGGTCTCCCTCGTCCTCGGAACACCTCCTATCGTCAGCACTTCGCAAGCAAAACTTGATCCATCTTCCATATTTGACAAATCAACTTCGTCGAGGATTCGAACCTCAAAACTATCCGCCTTGGAAAGTTCGGCCCTGAGCGCTCGGTCGTCTGTATCGCGCCGAATGTCCTCGAGATAGTTGGCGGTGTCAAATGGCAATGGCTTCTTCTCATATATGGGCTCGAGGTGGTGACGACAAGGATTGAAAACGAAAGGAGTCCCTCGAAGCACATCTCCACGCGATAAGAATGGTTTGCCTTGGAAGGTTGAAAGCGTACTCTGCATCCACCGAGAAACCACGGCTCGGTACGCGGCATCATTGCATGCTGTATACCAGTTAATGTCGTGCTTCTGAGACCAGAGACGCATTGCATTCTCCTCTAAAATGCATCTCTCGTCCGGGTGGTTCAAAGCACCCGACAGAAGAGTAAAGATCTCGTTGGTAGGTGGTTGGTAAAAGTATTGTCCTTGTTCCAGCTTGCTACGCAGAAATGAACCAATGATCAACCGGACTGGGTGAGATTCAAGATTTGAGAAGACTTTATAGATCAGTTCCTGACGTTCCGACAGGTGTGCGTTTGTTTGTGGGACGTGCGCCACAATAGTAATCTTGGAGTCTGTGAAAATCACGTCCCTCCCAGGGAAGAGCGCGGAGAAAGTGACCACACTTCTTATCTCCGGAGCGGCAATATCAAGCGGGGGAGTTTTAGTCCATGTAGTAGCGTTCAATGATTCCGGAAGCTAAGCTCCGACCTTCAGCTTATGGCTCGTCACGCGTGAGGCTCTCACTTACCATAAATGTAATATCTGGAAGCGAAGTCGGAAGAGAATGAGGAGCGTGTTCCGCGTACGGAATGTCTCCAAAAGTAAATTCAAAGTAGACAATCCCTGTAGACTAGCATTAGACACCAGTCCCGGCAGATTTGACGTTGAGCTTACCATTGTGCGACTTCCGGTTTTCCGCCAAAAGCATACGGTAAGAACGGGCTCGTAGATAATTGGCGACTGCCAATACAGGCTGAAGGAGCATGTACTGCCCAGCCTCATTCAAGTAACCGAAACTGTACAAGTGTCGATATGCGGGGTAAATGGCTGGCGAGAGAAACGTACGTCATATTGGGCGGCGTTTCCTCGCAGTTGACTTGTGCGAAGGACATCATTAGTATTGACCAACGAAATGCCAAAAAGTCGAGATCATTGGGCAAGTCCGTTTCTCGTAGAACGAGCTCTGGAACATCTTCATTAGGGGGACTCAGGTATACTATTGGTTCATCTCGGATCAGAATGTTTGGGGCGGGTGGAGAATGGGTGAGGATATCGTAAGGCGCCGGGTAAGACATTTAGGGAGGGAGAGGGCAGCGAAAGTGCTGCACTCACTGGTGTCGTGGCATCAGCTTTATGTGTAGATTCAGGTCGACTAATGAGAGACTCGCGAATCCAAGAAGTTGTTTCAAATGGCTGTCACGTCCTCTAGTTCCGACCAACGTTTCCTCAATCGGAAATGTGTACGTTCCAAGGTCCATACACATCAGTGGCGAGAGACGTATCCACGTGTAGTAACTTCATGGGTGGCGTAGACCATCTCTGCGAGGCCTGGATTCGAATAGACGCGGTGAAGCGCATCCGACTGGACTCGCACGCTCATGCGATTCATATATCAAATGTCTCCACCATCGGAGTCACGGAACGCAACTGGCACTAAAAATACCCAATGCAAAGTGCGGACACTGGCACGACTTGAGCCGCCATGTGTCAGGGACCAGGGTCCAGCATCCCCGATCCAGTCAACGCCGTGTTGTGATCAATGGGCAGCTACAGTTTCTTGTGTGCGGGGGACATGAGATTGGCTCGCACCTAGCATCGAACAACTCGGCTTCCCTTGTTGCCCTCCGAACGCGCAGCTGACAAAGCTGACTCGTCCGGTTGGAAGGGCTTTCTCGTCGATTTCTCCAAGACAGGGTTTCCAAATAGTTTAATCCTCACAAGCGACTGACAAAAATTAGGAAGGATCACATTCGGAACAAAATGACAGTGGATGGACTTAATATAACGACGAAAATACAGTTATTCAGTCACTGAGAAAGGCTCTTAGATGGACGACTGGATGAGGATACTGAAGGTGGGGTCCTCGATGACATGTGATGTGGTAACAAAACCGCCAGCCAGCTCGATGCTTTTTGGACACCCCCGTGGTTGCCAATCCGAGCATATAAATCTCTTGCGTGCAAATAGTGTGCATAAGCTTCAGAATTGCGGCCTTGGCTCCCCCGTAAGTGGCCAATGTTAAGTAGCGTGTTCGCTCGGCCAAGATCATTACTTATGCGAGTGTAAAATTCTTGCGCTAGGGTATAGGAGTTTTCTGCCTGGGTGTATTTGGATTTCAAGCGGTCGATGTTTCCCAGTCCACATAACGTGTTCGCTCGACCTAGGTCATCGTCGATGCGACCATAGATTGTTTGCGCTTGTGTGTACGATTCTTCCGCCTGGGTGTATTCGGATTGAGCGTAGTAGACGTCTCCCAGCCCAACAAGTGCATCCGCTTGACCCTTTTTATCACCGACGCGAGTACAGATTTCTTCCGCTTGGGCGTATAACTCTTTTGCCTCGGGATATTTGGATTGAAGACGGCAGACATCTCCTAGCCCAAGCATCATATTCGCTCGATCCAGGTCATCCCCGGCTCGAGCATAGATCTCGTGTGCTCGTGTATATGATTCTTCTGCCTGGGTGTATTTGGCTTGTTGACGGTAGAGGTGTCCCAGCCCGCGCAATGTGTGCGCACGACCCAGGTCATCGATGATGCGACCTTGGATTTCTTGCGCTTGTGCGTACGATTCTTCTGCCTCAGTGTAGTTGAATTGAGCGCAGTGGACGTCTCCCAGCCCACGCAACACATCCGCTCGACCCATATCGTAACCGATGCGGGCACAGATTTCTTGCGCTCGGCTGTACGACTTTTCTGCCTCGGTATATTTGAATTGAAGGCGATATACCTCACCCAATCCACCCAACGCACTCGCTCGACCATGGTCATTACCGATGCGAGCGTGGAATTCGTATGCTCGGGTGAACGATTGTTCTGCCTCGATGTATTTGGATTGAGTGCAGTAGACCTCTCCCAACCCATTCAACGTATAAGCTAGACCCAGGTCTTCACCGATTCGAGCGTAGGCTGCTTGCGCTTGGGTGTACGACTGCTCTGCCTCGGTGTATTTGGATTGAATGCGGTAGATATCTCCCAGCCCGCGGAACGCTTTCGCTCGCCCGAAATCATCACCGATGCGAGCGTAGACCTCTTGAGCTTGGGTGTACGATTGTTGTGCCTCGAGGTATTCGGACTGAAGGATGGAGATCTCTCCCAACCCAAACAGCGCGTCCGCATGGCCTAGGTCGTCATTGATACAGGCGTAGATTTCTTTTGCTCCAGTGGAGAATTTTTTGGCCTCGTCATATTTGGATTGAGCACGGTAGACGTGTCCCAGCCACTCTAACGCGCTGGCAGTGCCTTTTGGATTTCCCGCAGACCTTGCGAGACATAGCGCTTGCTGGAACAGCAAAGCAGCCTTTTCAAATCTGCATTGGCCGTAATGCATCTGACCCAGCTGTATCAAAAGATTGGTGGACGGCACTTTCAAGCCTGACGGGAGAATCGACGGCTAAGACAGGACGCGCGTCAATACAGTTGGTATTGAGGCTAATGCGGCGCTCA
The DNA here is from genome assembly GCA_019633405.1 of Tulasnella sp. 408. NCBI lineage: Eukaryota > Fungi > Basidiomycota > Agaricomycetes > Cantharellales > Tulasnellaceae > Tulasnella > Tulasnella sp. 408. The sequence continues at coordinate 17,002 of WSTX01000066.1, read as the reverse complement.
CCATCCATTGCAGCTTATTACAACACTCAGCAATTCCAGGCCTAGCCTTGGGACCGAATGCCCAGCAATCCGTCATCAAACTACACAGCGCAATAATGTGCCCCAGCTGCTCTTCTTCACGAGGTGACGGAACTTCTCCTTCAATCACCGCCAGTGTGATCAGGCCCGCCGAGTTAAGTTCAGGAAAAGGAACCTTACCCGTCATCACCTAGCGCAGGAGGCGTCGACGCTTTCAGTGAGAGTAAACCACGAATGGAATATTCGGACGTTTGCCTACCTCCCAACAGAGCCAGCCAGCTGCCCAAATATCGCTCGGCAGACCCAGACCATTCCCATTCATCACTTCAGGAGCAGCCCAGCGGAGTGACCAAGCGGGTCCCGTCAAGGTTAACTGATTTCCAACAGCGCCAATATGAATTGGAGTGAAGCCTTGCTGATCTGTCAGGGGAATTCCTTGCATCGGTGGACCGGTCTGGTCGCCTATTTCCTCGCCTTCCAAAGTCCTGATTGCACGAGCCGACCCAAAATCGGTAATAATGGCGCGATATGCAGAGCTGACGAGGATATTGAACTATGACATTCGTGGTTCAGATGTAACGTTGTTTGACCTGGATCAAATCTATTCACCTACCGACTTCAAATCACCGTGGCAAATCGGTGGCTGTCGGGTATGAAGGTACTTGATACCCTCAAATGTATCCTTGATCTGGATAACGAACAATTGTTGGCTTTCATGAATTCGCTCCGGAAATGGGCTGACGGTTACCAATGAGATTCGTTCTGGGATTTCCCATTCTCCGTTAGCAATAAAGTCGCTAACATTTCCATTCGACTCCCAAGGCAAAACTATCCAAGCGGTCCCGTTTTCTAGGTCTTCGACGAACCCGATCAATCGGACGATACTCTCGTGTGTCAACCCCGCCATCATCTCCACTTCGTTAATAAATTCCTATGTATGGCATGTAAGTGCCGGTGCAAGTAATAGTAGAAGTTGCACTTTTACATTACAGTCTTTTTTAGTGATGGTACTTCGAAGTTTCTTCACTGCTACGAGCTGTCCTCTGATCGAGTACCATCGTCTAAACTTCGCTTGGACCACGTCAGCCTTGCCACCACTTCCGTGAGAGTCGCCGGAGATGAATCTAATTTCACTGGGGTGAATCCTAAAGCCCGACAGACCATCAAGGATGTCCCGCTGCAGGATTCTTGTTAATGCCCACAGTGCCTACGTCTATCCGCGAGCAGTAAGACTCACCCCTGAAGGCTTCTTATCTAATGCATGCTCTCTGGGTGCACTTATAGCGCTTTGGGGACCCCCTCGGTCAGCATTTCCGTCAATCGTTGACTGAAGGTTGAACAACGGGGCGAATATCCACATCATTACAAATACTAGGTAGCGGCGGCTTTGATCCGAAAGGATAGTTATGGCGCAAATATGACCTTTTCGTAGATAGGAAAGGCTAGGGTCAGGAGAGAAAGAGAACGGTATTTGGAGATGGTGGGCGGATGTGTGGTGTCACCGCCCGCCATTTGTTCACGACCTATGCGAGGACTCCCTCGGTGCCAAAATTTCCTGGTTCGAGGGCGGTTTAGTTACCGACGTCGTGCTTCTGCTGGAGCTTGGAGCCGCTTGTACTCGGCGGAATCGAATGTTCGATGGTCAGCTGTCCTCGAGGGATTTACGTATGCAACATGATCCGCATCGACAACAATTTTATGTAAAACCCCACTTTGAAAAGCGACAGATTTCATCGCTGAGTGGTTTGATTGATATTTATACTAGATCCGTATCCTAATGCTAGCAACATATCAACTTAGACTCGCTAGGCTTGGGCCCCGCCGGGATCTGATGGTCATGCGTAGCTATTTGCCATTCCATAGGCGAGATATAGTTCAAAATTGAGTTTCGGTCACTATGCCCTTTCATTCCACGCTGTACGTACTCGAGTGCAGTTGTTCACGGAAATTAACAACATCTGTTACCTGTGGAGAACAAGGAGTACACAGAATTTGACATTAGTTTCTCTCTGCGATATAAGAGACGAGATATGCTGTAGCCGCGATTGTGCGGTGGCTGAGATGCTCGTGGCTAGCGGCCTGTCGTCGTCGTTGAAGCCGGGTTGACAGACCACAACGCGACAGTTTAGAACGGGTTCCGGTTGCCGGAACTCGTAGCTTGCTCGATCGTTTAGAGCGGTTCAGATTCTTACGTCGTTAGTAAACTTCCACCCTAGGGTATCACCTAATGACAATCGACCTCTCTGCATTGCGTGGCGATTTTGTTCGACTATCATTTCGCGTGCTCAGGCTCCGAATAAACGGATATCCGGTTGCCTTGATAGAAGGTAGGCCCTAGCGAGATACGATCGGCCCCGTCTAAACCTGAGGCTGTAATTTGTTATTGGGAACAATTGGCCATTAGCTGTGGGCGGAGAAAGTGTTGTTGGTAATATGAAGAGTTGGAGAGCCAGAATAGATCCCGATTGCACTTGCTCAGATGAAACGGCAATCGAGAATAAACTGGGTCTTCTGAGGTTATCGGGGCTTACATGCAGATTTCTAAGAGCTAGGGAATTTATACATGCATAAATATAGAGTAAAAGGACAAAGCGGAAAATGCTAACTCGTAGGAATGGAAAAAGTGGGCATCGCAGACTGACAAGCACGCGCACTCCGAAAGACGGAGATCTATCAAGCAATCAGAGCTTTCCACTGTGCGCGCAGTCAAATTCAGAGCAACCAATGATGGAATGATGGCATTTAAGGACTGAAGTGCAGATAATGAGGCAAGAGTGCGGATGGTTCGGGCAGACGAAGTCTGACCCTCCTTTTTAACGTCATCAATCAAGTGTCTATCGGTTTGGGATCTTGTCCCTCAAGATCACCGTCGCAAGATGGTCCTCCCAGCGCCAGCTCCAGCTGCTCCACAGGAGATGGAACGATGGATAGCCAGATCACAATTTTGGCCATTGACACAAACCGACTTAGTGGTACAGCTATCTTATCAATTATTTGCTCTAGCTGCGCGGTGGAAGTGATGAACGGCGGGGAGCAGCGGATCGAAGAAGTTTGTGATGGACGAAGGTTTCTGAGGCTATCGACTCAATGAAGGAGCCGGGCTATGTAAGACGACGTCGTCCTTCTCAAGTTTCTCAATGTGAGCAAAACGGGGTGGTAGCAGATTGGGTAAGAAGGTTAGCCGACTGTTACCTGCCTCTGAGGTACTATTTTGGCTGTGCTTGAGTAATGAGAAAAGAACGTTGGTGAATGCCCGATAATAAAAGTAAATCAAGTGAAAGACGGAACGAAGAGCTCCACCAATTGCGAACTCCACTCGGCAGATCGGAGAAACATATTTCCTCGCAAAGACCCGTAGTTAAAGAAGTGAGCCTATATGGATAATATAAGGTGACATAGTGATGAAAGGCGTTGATCCCCACGTATCTATGCGAGGCCCTAGATTCGAATAACTCATAAAGGCGCATCCGGCTGCAGTGGACTCGTACACTCATGCGATTCATATATCAAATATCCTCACCATCAGAGTCACGGAACGCAACTGGCACTAATTATAAAAATACCCGAGGCAAAGTGCGGACATGTACAGTGGCACGCACGACTCGAAGCGGCCATCCGGCAGGGACCAGGGTCTCCAGCCGGCTTCCTGCTCCCCGATCCGGTCAAGGGCGTGTCGTGATCGATAGGGAGCTCAAGTTTCTTGTGTGTGGGGGACATGAGATTGACTCGCACCTAGCGTTCGGCCTGCGCAGAGAAAGGACTAGAGACGGTTGAGTTAACGTTGTTTCTCTCGGGCCAAGCGGCAATTCGGGGAGGATGCCGAGGCGGGGGAACGACGCGGAACCCCTGAATTGTAATCTCAACTGTTGTAGCACATTCCATCGGGCAGGTACTTAGCTTACTCACCCAAACCACGACATCACTTCAACGTGGTCTCAGACTATATACGGACCTCCCAGGGGCACTTTCAGACCTTTTTTGAACTATGGACGCTTCCGTTCGAGGATTACCCCTACTCAGTGGACCCCCACCAACCCGGGAGGAACCCAACAGCAACACCTGCAGACGATGTTCAAAAGATCTGGGGATGATTTTCCGGACTAGTCGGACATGCCAGATGTGCGGTATGTGTTGGAGTGCATGTCGAGTTCGTTCCAACGTCGAGGCTGACGCTGAATGCTGGACAGGTTTCCACTACTGCTCATCGTGCTGCGACAACCAAGCACTTATGCCTCGATCGGGCTCGAGGCCGGATACGATCCTGTCAATGTATGCAGCTTTTGCATTGAACCGTTGACCAGTGAGCTTGTCCCCATCTTTACCGTATTGGTCAGCATTAGAAACAAGAGTTTATGCAGTTACCGCATCGTCGAGGAACCAGCTGCGCACAACCTCAGTGGCCAAACTCAAGCAATACCTCAAGGCATTCAATATCTCGACCCCTGGTGCGCTTGAGAAGGATGATATAGTGCAAGCAGTGCTTGCAGCAAGAGTGAGTACTCGACAGTGCGTCCCTGCTGGCGAGCATCGCTAACAGACGTCGAGCGCAGCAACCCAACGGCTGTTTACCACCGGAATTAGAAAGCTACTACAGAAAGAACTCTGTTCCCGACCAGCGACGGGGCCGTCCTGAGCGACGTAGCTTCCTGGATCGTGCAAGTGATGCGGCACAAGCCGCTCGGCATGCCTTCCAAGAAGCCACTGGCAACCCGCAAAACCCCAACCGAGACCCAGGATTACGGCCTCCGAACTCGCAACGACCTCCTCGACCCTCCTCCCAACCGCCTCCCCAGACTCGTCCACCACCCCCGCCGACGAACACTCGACCACAGCAAGTACCGCGGCCGCAGCAGCAGTATGCGTATCCACAGTATGGTCACCCATACGCTTCCCCGCCCCGCGCACCCCCACGACCAACTCCTACGACCGCCCAACAGACCCGTCCACCGACGGCTCCCGCTCGTCCTCCTCGTCCACCAACCCCAATCCCGCCATTATCGAGTCTCCTGGACAAAACGACGGAGGAGCTGAATGCCCTTTCAGTGCACGTTCTCAAGGAGATCCTCCACCAAAACCACGTCAACGCACGTCTTCTCCTTGAGAAGAGCGACCTCGTTGACCGAGTGAAGATGTTGATTGACGATGAAAGGAGGGAGCGCGAGCGTGAGGAGGAGATGCGGCGGTTGGAGGAGCAGGAGGCCATCGATTTGCAGCATAGGATGATGGCTGAGCTCAGAGCCAGGGAGCAGGAAAGAGAGAGACTGATGCGAGAACAAGCAGCTGCCGCGTCGGGTACTACGGCAGAGGCTTCTCAGACCGCTGCTGGGGAAGGAACGACCGAGGCGGCTCCGCCATCACCTGGAGCTCCTGATAGCAAGCCAGCGTCACCCGAGGACCAAACCCAAGAGCCGAAGGCGACCCCAACACCCGCACCAGCTCCGGCACCGCCCAAGCCCGCTCCTCTACCCCACGTCATGGAACGATCTGGGCTGTGCGTTGTGTGTCAAGATGCTGACGCGAACATGGCCCTTGTCGACTGCGGGTACGTTGGTTTCGCTTGCGGCTGCTCGCACGATTATACTGATTTTTGTGAATGTTTTCAGACACCTGGCGCTGTGCAAGACTTGCTCCGACTTGATCTGGTCAACGACCCGAGAATGCCCATTATGCCGGACGCGCATCGTCACGCAGGAAAGGATGCTTAGAATCTTCAGGACCTAGACGATCTTTTCAGTATACCTCTTTGTAGAACTACATTTTTCCTCTATCCCTCTCCCTTATCTCCGGCTTATCGCTGTGTTTAAACAATGCTGTCGGCCTCATATTTTCACGTCGTCCAACTGCCGACGTTCTTCATGTATATCATAATGGATTTTTTGAAGGGTTTCTGTAGTGGCTGCTTATACACGCGTCCCGCTACGGGCGGACTTCCACATGACTTGACACCGAGAGGCACTCAATCTTGCCATTGCATTACGGATGGTACCCAATACGACGGGCCACCCGACTCTTGCTCGTCTATCCAGCACAGACCGTCCCGAACAAGCATGTTCTCCAACACGGTCTTCGCTCTCTCGGGCGTCCATCCTTGGGAATCCACCAACGCTGAGACGTCGATGAATCCGCCAAGCATTTGAGCAATCCCGAGAGCAGCCGCTTGGTCGTTATCCAACTCCTTTACTACTGAGCGTACCATCTTCTTCCCTCCTTCCAGCTGCACAACTTCATAGCCTGAGCCGAGTGGGGCCAGGGTCTTGATGCTGCGCACCACATCCTCCTCGGTGATACTGCCTTCACCTCCTTCAGCCACACCTCTGAGCTTCGATAACAGTCGAATTAGCTCCCCCATCTCTATCATTCCACCATTCCTCTCCCGCGTATTAACGCAGATATCCACAATCTGCACCCCGAGTTCGTACTGCCAATCTCCTAAACCCAACATCTCCGCCCACCACCCTCCCTTTCTGGGCCCAGCTAACGGGTCGACTCCGATGGCAGCGCACATCTGCTGGAACGCTTGACGGAATTGAGGGTCCTTTCGGATCTCATCCCGGTGGTCCGAAGCGAAGCGGGATAGCGAGGTGCGGAACTGGTTCAGTTGGGAGTGGAGGGATTCTATTTGAGTTTGGTTTAGTGCGGAGGAGAGAGCGGCGAACGATTGCAGGGATTGGGTTTGCCTGTCGAACGCTGCGAGGCCTGCGCCTCCTAAACGGTGCATGACGGTTGGGGGGAGAGTGGTGGCGGTTATAGCTTGGGTTCCTGCGAAAGCTTGGACCAGTTTGTCCGGTGGTCTCCCCATTCACTGAGAACCTCTAGTCACGACTGGCTCCTGGAATGACCTAGGTCTTTCAAAGGATCACAATGACTTAAGGTTCCCCAAGTAAGGGGTTTCCTAAACTCCCCTGTGGGAAGTGGTCCTTGTGTAACAAGCGGAGGCGTCGCAAAAGGGAAAATCGCGAGCAGCAACAATATCTTATACATGCTAGTAGAGAATGAACTCGGTACAAAAATGTTGCTCGTTCACGACTTTCTCAAACTCAGATCTCTCGTCCATTAGCTGCTCTCGATAGGCTTTGGCCTCTGCCAATGTCATAGTACTGTCGGCGTTGTCGACCACCAAGTCGGCCAATTCTTGAGGTAGTCGGACTTTCTTGCCACCTTCATCCTTGACGAATGACTCGCGCACGGTCTGGAGGATCCAGTCCCTTTGCTGAGGAGGGATATCCGTAGTCGATGGTACGCGGGTTTCTGGGTCGACTAGGAATAACGCGACGATTTTGGAGTGGCCAGGTTTGGTAGGGTCGACAAGCTTGAAAGGAGAGACTTGGTGCTGGTACATGTTTGGGAAGGCAATGCATCGATTGGTGGGGGTCTTGACCGCTCCGAGAATCTGATTGCCCTCTTGACCGCTTTAAAGCCAGAAAATAAGAGACGATCAGTCAACAGGTGGCAACTAGAAGTCAGGGACGGCGCACGCTTCCATGCCCCATGTCGGCTTTATGTCTTCGTGATCCCTTTGTCCGTAGGACTGCTCATCAAAGTAAACAGCCGCGCGGAAGGAAATGTGACTGGAAGTTATGTTGTCACAGTCGTAGTAATATATTCCGGATGCGACAATTCGCTCGTTGCCCATGCCTTCGACTTGCCAGCTTCCGCCTGGATATTCGGGCTTCTCAGGAGTCTAGAAGATAAAATTAGGGCAAAATGGTTAGCGAATTAGAGTATAGACAGGAATATAGCAACATGAGTATCACAGACCAGATGGATGTTCACGAGCTTGACGATAACCTGCACCTTCTTTCCTTGGATCGAGTAACTTGCCTCTCGTTGACTAACATCTTGGCCACTTTCATCGTATCTTCCACTTACTCCGGGCGGGATGAAGGTCCTGTTCTCCTTGTAGGCCTCCTTTAGTTCGTCCCACTCCTCATCGGTCAAGTTCTCTCGACCTGAGGACCCCGGTTCTGGATGCTCATCGCTTTCATCCCATCCACACCACCCATCGGTTTTCACTCTGCCGGGCAAGTCTTCCTTGTTGTCCGGATGCATGTCGGTCAATACTCGGTCCCAGAGGAGCGAGAATCGCCCAACCAAGGCTTCGATAACGGAGACCAGACTCGCGTGCCTTTGCGGGTGAACGTTGTTGATGTAACCGAGAGCTCTCGCCGGCTCTCCTTTATGCCCAATCTGAAAGTCCGTCGGGATCCATGCAAAATTCCTGGAATAGGCCCACTCGGGTAGATCGCCGTCCGTGGTGTATGGGGCTTTCAGTAATTTCGTTCCATCGGCTCCGCTCCGGCATTGAGTGCGATCGTAAACTGCGCAGAATAACGAGGGATGAACAAGGTCAAGGACTAGGTTGTCCGACCGGGACCGCCAATCTTTTTTGTCCTCGGGGAGGTGTTCAAGTACCGTCACCGCTGATATCAACTCCGATCGCAAGTTGTTAGGGACTAACTTTTCCGATTCCCAAATTCGAACGAAGCACGATGGCTACTTGCAGATGTTAGTCTCAAGGTCTTCTCCCGCCTGCTCGGATATTAAGAACTGCTCACCTGGATTCCTCTCTCGTCGTCTCTCATTCTAGCGTAGTCTTCAAGCTCGTCAAGTACCCAGTCAATCTCAGCCTCGCCTAGTTTATCGCCCCGAATCGTCCACTCCGATGCTTCTTGCTTCCAATTTAAGCGAGTTTCTGGATCATTGATCTTTGTCCACCACGAATGTTTGCAACGAAGGGTATACGAGAGCTCAATCATGCGAAGGTCTACCAGCTGCGCCGAAATGTTAGTTTAATGAATCTTGGCAGTCAAGAATGATTGCCCGACATACAGGCAACGCTGGATCACTATGGCTATCGGCCCATTCGACGTTGTGGAAAGGTAAGGGGAACTCGACAGTAGCCATTGTGCGGTTCTTCGCGATTACGGAGAACGAGAAGTGAATGGCCGGAATGAACTTATATATGCGAGGGTTCCGTGTCGTTCCGAAGAGGCTTGGGCTCGGCATTTATAAGCCCGGCCACGCCGGCGCCAACGCCGTAGGATACACCTGTAAAAGTATGCCGTATCAGCTGGCTTAGGCTTCTTCAAGTTCGGAGGAGCATCATGGTCGACCGCAACTGCATATAGGTCATTATCCAAATGAGTCACAGCCACCTCAATTTAGGGTACGCACCAATCGGCGATTTGTATCCCTCGCGATCCTTGCGAGAACTAAACTTGGCGCAAAGGTACCTTTCGTCTACCCCATATTCGAACGTTGGGCTTTGGTCGGTCGATTCCCCGCTAAACTGCTTCGGTTCTTCCAATGTTGTCAATCAGGCGAGCTGTACTGGGTAGACACCCCGGGGGACCCAGGGCTAGCCCTACAAGGCCTCACGGGGGTGTTTGGCAATGAATTGGTGAGGTCCCCGGGGGCAAGATCGTCTGAGAGGACTGGGTGCTGGGTCAAATTGGGTGGTGGTCGCATGGGCACGCGGGGTTGGCGGACCATGGAAGGGCAGTGAATGGTGAGCTGGGTCACCCGGGGGTGGGCAGCCGGGTTCACCCCGGGTGAGCTGGGGAGTTCACCCTCGGGGAGTACTTAGGATGATTGATAGTATTGGTAATGTAATGAAAGCGCATGTATTGGGCTAGGCTAGAATATACATCCAGAATTTGAGAAACGTACCTCAGCCGTTGGCTGTGATTCGAACGGGAATTCAAAGGTGAGCTCTAGATACAATGAAAGCGTTGTATAGTATACTTACTAAGTCCTTTCCCATGCGTTAGGTATCGCCAAAGTGGTGATTTCCATTGTCGTGGTCAGGGAACGGCAGGCTGAAGCTGGAAGCCATCAGAGTAACAAGCCAGAGCAACGCCACAGAATACACTTACAAACAGGTTCCGCTATCCTCTACGAACCTGAAAAGGGGTGCTGAGGACGGCATTGGTGTCTGAATCTAGCGGTAGGAGGGACGTACCACTTTGGGAGGGAAGCGTGAAGTTGGAAATCGAACGGTCGAAATTCTAACGTGAGGTTGTCCAAACGCAGGGTTCAGTCCCCAAACTAACTTTTTGCGCGTCCCCCTATCAAGACTCCGTTCCTTCTATACACCCTGCCCACATTACCAAGACTACCATCATGACCTTCCATCATACAGTATCAGATCTACGAAGAATGGAATATCCTGCCGACCTTCTGTTATTTACGTTTGAATCTCCGCAAGCACAATGACCACCAGGTAACCTTTCTCCCAGGAGCCACATTGAGACAACTGAAATAGCGATCATTATCCTCTCCAGGCTCGCAGGAGACAGTTCAAATGGTGAGCCCTATTGTGCATTACCCTTGAAGCTCCGTTGAAAATGGGCGATGTCTAACACGTGATGAAAAGCGATTAATAAGCATAGTGCCGGCTTTTATTGCATCAGCGCTCACCTCTGAATTGTCATTAGAATCACAGCCAACGGCTGAGGTACGTTTCTCAAATTCTGAATGTATATTCTAGCCTAGCCCAATACATGCGCTTTCATTACATTACCAATACTATCAATCATCCTAAGTACTCCCCGAGGGTGAACTCCCCAGCTCACCCGGGGTGAACCCGGCTGCCCACCCCCGGGTGACCCAGCTCACCATTCACTGCCCTTCCATGGTCCGCCAACCCCGCGTGCCCATGCGACCACCACCCAATTTGACCCAGCACCCAGTCCTCTCAGACGATCTTGCCCCCGGGGACCTCACCAATTCATTGCCAAACACCCCCGTGAGGCCTTGTAGGGCTAGCCCTGGGTCCCCGGGGGTGTCTACCCAGTACAGCTCATCAGGCAGCTCCCTCCGCAGCAAAACTTGCTCTTACTACACTCTTTCTGTAGTGTCTCGACTCTCGAGTACAGGAGCTTTAGTGTGGGCGGGATGTCTGAGGTCGATGGGATGCGGTCTTTTGGGCGGATCAACGATACGTGATCGCCTTCTGAGGACTCGATTCGATATCCACCCTTTTGCTTTCTTTGAGATCTCAGAAATCAATATACATACCACCTGAGAACCACAAAACTTAGCAGATAATGATGTGACATTGGCCTTGTGTGGGATGGTGTGGGGCAATTGCGCGATTTTGGCACAGCGTTACGGATGACACACGCCTTAGGTAGTATTAAAATGGCGCAAAATTCCTTGACAGACTTTATAAAAGTCATGCTAAGGTAAGCAGCAGAGGTCCCATATAAGTCTAGAATTCGGTGGACAGAGTGACTATAAGATGCATAACTGCAAGCTTCCTTCACCCATACATTCATACACGATACTCTTTAATGTATTTCGTTTGAAGAGGAGGAGACAATAACTATCTAGGCTACTGGTGGATATTAACGTCTCTTCAGTAGGATCCTGTTCGCAGCACGCTCCAAGACAATCTTCATTCCCATTCCATAAGCTCCTCGGAAGCCTCGTAGCAATCTGAACAAAATATCTGCCCATACTACAGTATATTGAGATGTGAAAACTCTTTGCAGAGCAATGAACCTTATACGCAATCACAGTGGGACGGGAGTTTCAGGATGACACAGGGTTTTGTGGCCCCTCCGCCAATCGCTAAAGTGATTTAACCCCTGATTGAGTAAGTATATAAAGCCTGTTCTGGGACTTACTCACAGTTTTTGGCACGAAATGCTGCAATATTGGACCTGATTGCACCCCAATGGATTAATTTTAGCAAAAGAAGCTTATTGTAGCAAATCAACCACCCACTGATTTGCACTCCATACAGCGAAGAAGAGGGTTGTACCTTCCATTGATATCCTCTCCATACAGGGGACACTTAACAAAGAAGCACCCAACGAGTCCCTTGGCTTCTGTCTGTCGAGCCAGGGCCCGATCCTGTCGTAAAGACTCCTCGGATGAACCTAAGTTAGCCCGAAAACCTTGCCACACATCCATCTCAGGTGACTCCTTGTTCTCGGATTGTTCCCAAACCTGGTTGAAGCAACGATTCATAAGCCTCAGGCAGTCCATGACGTGAAGCCACATGGGGTCAATTTGGGACATGAGGAGAATGTCGTTCCGGCAATGGTGGGCAACGAGATTGCACAATGGTGCCGCAGATTTTCCTGACGTCCTGGATCAGCATCCGCTTGCTTGTTATGTGGGTTCGTGGAATGACTGTTACCAGAGAAAACGCCGAGACCCTCGAGATCATCACGACCGATTGACCCAAACCCCAACAAGAGAATCAAGTCCTGTTCTCGAACTAGGTCAGATATCGCCATCTTTTGCAGCCTTTTTGAATTGAGAGCCTCCAGGAGACTATGTGTACACTTGTCAAGTGCGCCCACCCCCCATGCATAGAGATATGCTACTCACGCGCGCAGGGCGCCGAAAAATAATGTACGGTCCTCGGCATTGAGAGTGAACAGCTTCTCATGCGCTGTTCGTGTGGTTTCCCACCATCGCTCCACCAGCCGCAAGTGTAAGCGCCATTTCTCAATGGCGCTGCTTTGGAAAGTTGGAGCGAATAGCAAGTACTGGACCAATGAGGAAGCGTGCACGAGCAATCTGGCCGATGCCGAAATGGCCTCGATTATCGCAGCGCATCGTTTGGCCATGTAATCCGCTCCATACTCCTTTACATCGCCTTCTGCAGTTGTATTAGAGACCCCTCTGGTGTTCCCGTATGTGCTCAGGATATGGCATCCCGCCCATATAACAGAATTGTCGAGCTGATCCTGCCCTTCGAAGTGAGGGGGATTAAAAATGTTAGGCACAATGATCCGAGACATTTCATCAAAGTCTATTAATCTGACGCTTTAGGGTCATTAGTTTCCTGAGAGACTACGTGGGGGTGGGGGGAGTTCATCACCCACAATGTCTCGTCGAGTTTGTCCGATGTGGTCTGTTCACCCTGTTCATGTACGGATAGCCTGTAAACAAGTAAGAGGATCTGCCTTCGGGACCGATGAAGCCCCGGCCAATCCTCAGAGGAGCCCCCAAACCATTTCACGTAACGTGAAACCAGCAAGGCACATCGTCCCCCGAGTTTAACTTCAGCGGAACGGTGGTAGCTCAAATCTATCACCTGGAAGGCATGGTATAGGGTGCTAATGCATGCGAAGAACCACCGAACTCCGAGTGGCTATTTAAACATGTGTTGATAAGTAAGAATCCATACATTCGCGGTGGTGGTGTCTGCCTACTGTTGGTCGCTCCATCACACCTGGAATGGTTGTAGCCATTACAGCTAGTTCTTCTAGTAGCCCGGAGGATCTTAAAGTGCCCCACGTATCATCCATGCACGTCTTTTCGGGAGAGAGACTCTGAGCCAGTTCTTCAGCTTGTTCAACGAGTTCGGTTATCTCCGCCATTCGTTTAGACCCCTGCTGCATCAGCCGTTGAATCCGAAGACGAAGCAGTCTTGGATCCGCCGGCATAATTTTTGTCCTCGTAGTGCTTTGGGGGATGTGTCGAATCGATGCAAGAGCAGGTACAGAGGGACTCTGGTTCAAATTTCAACAGCGGAGCCCCGCAAGGCGATAAGATGTGGCGTGGGAAAACTTTCTAACCCTACCAATCAGGTCGGACCGCCGAAATGATTCAAGCTACTTTCAGGGGAATTTCCACAGCCTGTTGTTCACTTCTGGGTCCTTAATCTCAGCTCTTTCCAGAAATTTTCAGCGGAGTTGAGAAACAAATTAACCAAATCCGGACTGAATTCGCTTCATTAGGATGGGATGAGAGGATCAGAAGGACAAAGAGCTCGATGGCGGTCACGCCAATCGCTAAAGCGAGATAAATTCTTTCTTGAGTAAAGGCACTAAACCTATTTTAGCTCTTACTTACAGCTTTTATCGTGAAGTACTGCAACATTGGGCACGCAACCGGTTCAGTTTTGGCAATTGAGGATAAGGTCACCCACTGATTTGCACTCCACGCAACGAAGCGGAGGATTGGGTCTGGCATTAATATCTTCTCCATAGAGGGGGCACTTCAAAAAGAAGCACCCAGTTAGGCCGTTAGAATCTTTTTCGCGAGCTTGGGCCTGCTCCAGCCGCAAAGGCTCTTCGGATAGACCCAACGCAGCCCCAAAATCTTGCCACAAATCCACCTCAGACTCCTTTTTTGTTTCGCAATGTCGACAATTCTGGGTCTGCGCAACGTTTGATAAGTCTCAGGCAGTCCATGACGTGGAACCACATTGGGTTAATATGTCTCCTCATTAGCCAGACGTCGTTTCGGCAATACGTCACAACCCACTTGTGGAGGGACTCCGTTATTTGTTCTGTACGTCCCAAATCAGCACCAAACAAATGGCCGTATGACTGAAGGAAGGATTCTTACGACTGAAATCGCCAGAGACGCCGAGACCAAGGCGAGGAAATAGCGCAAAACCCAGTAGAAGGATCAAGTCCTGCTGCAGAACTAGATCATATATTGCAACCGTTTGCAATGTTGGAGTAGAGAGGGCTAGCAATAGACTTGGGTATTTGCTGATCAAGTTGACACCGACAATGAATTTAATTGGACTCACTCTCCGAGGTCGCTGAAAAACAACGCTTGCCAACGGAACTCCACATCGACTGGCCGCTTGCTCGGTATACGTTTCGTTTCCCACCATTTCTTCATTAACCGCAAGTGTAAGCGCCATGTATAGATGATGCTGTTGTGACATGTTGGAGCGAACATCAAGTACTGAACCAAAGAGGAGGCGTGCACGAGCAATTTAACCGAACGCGGACATTGTTCAATTATCACAGCGCAGCTTTCTGCCATGCGGTCCGCTCCGTACTTCTTCACATAGCCTTCTGCAGTAGTATTAAGAAGCCCTCTGGTCTTCCCGTATGTACAGAGGATGTGGCATCCTGCCCCCATCACGTCGCCGGGTAGCCTGTAGTTTTGCCACTGAATAGGATCAAACAATTTGATCACGACAATATGAGTCATTTATTCGAAGTCTATTAAACCGAGGCTTCGGAGGCATTAGAGTCGATGACGAATGACGGGGATTTTCACAAACCCACAATGACTGGTCGATTTGGTCCGGCACAAAATGCCCAACGTGTGCTGGCGTGCATAGCCTGTACACAAGTAAGAGTATCTGTTGCCGAGAGCCCGGAAGCCCTGGCCAGTCCTCAGAAGAACTCCCGAACCATTTCACATATAGTGAAACTATCAACGGGCACCGCGCGGCGAGCAACGTTTCAGCTTTGCCCTCGCGTGTCATATTCATGGCCCTGAAGACATGATATAAGGCGCTAATGGACCCGAACGCGCATCGAACTCCAGCAAGCTATTGAAATATCCGTCGATAAGCAAGGGTCGTTTATTTGTCCTTCCGGCAACTTACAGTCGGTTGGGCCAGATTTTGAACGGGTTGTATGGCCATCACAGCAAGCTCTTCTAGAAGCCCCGAAGATCTTAAATTCTCCCATGTTTGGTCTTTGCATGTCTTCTCGAAAGGGAGGCTACGAGCTAGTGCCTCCGCCTGTGCAATCACGCCAAGGAAGTCTACCAACCCCGCAGACTCCCGCCTGAGGTGTTCGATTTCGAGCTTAAGCTGTCTGGGATCTGCAGGCATATTTGGGCCCTTGCGACCCTTTCTGGGCTGGGACCAAGCGGAGTACGAGCAGGGACTTGGTGGGTGGCGTTGAAAACTTTTCCCGAACAGAGATAAGGGTGTGGCGTGCGAAGAACACGCATCATCTGGAAGGCCCCGCCAGTATCGTTGGAATGATCCAGGAAGCTATCACGCTTCATTTGTAGTATCCTTCTCAATGTGTTGTGGACCGCTGCGGGGTCTCGGCTCGCTTCGCTGACGTAAGGGACTCATCTGCAGTTGGACCCGTAAATTATGTCTGCCTCACTCTTCTGCAAAGTCACAATTGCTAGCTGCCCCCGTTCGTGACTGAACCCATAGCACTACTGAAGCATGTTGATAGAGTCGAGTATCTAGGGCTACTCTATGACTTGCGACGTCCCACCCTGCGCCCCTACAGTTGCGGTGGTCCTTCAGCACGGTTTGCTAGCCGCTTCGGATTATACACACTGTAATCAATATATAAGGATTACTAGAAGTCGTGAAATTAGTTCAAAAGCATTCTTAGGAGAGCAGCGGAGGTCCCACCTCCGCCTTGGGCTGAGTGAGGAGCATTACTACGCGCGGTGTAAGACGGGGTATAGCCTCTTTACCCACACATACGCGAGCGGTATTCCTAATCCCATTGCTTCTGAAGGATAGGGGTCAGTATTTATATAACGCAGTCATGAGTACTAAAGTTTCTACAGTCGTATCTCTTTAGCAGCTTCATCTTATTGACTCTTCTTTATTCTGGTAAGCTTCTGAGGAGCTTCGTACGGGCTCCGGCCATGTCGATTGAACAGTTCCACTTACTGCAGTCTACCACAGCAATAAAATCTCTCAGACAGAAATGACCTCGAGCAAGCCAACTATCATCTTGATCCCAGGTGCCTGGCACACTCCAGACGGCTTCGCCGCACTTTCCAACTTCCTCGAATCTTCCGGCTACCAGACGATCCCCGTATCTCTTCCCAGTGTCGGCGCTTCACCACCTTTAGACGACTTCCAGCCCGACGTCGCTGCCATCCGTGACGTCGTAACGTCGCAAGTAGAGGCCGGGCAGGACGTGATCTTGTTCATGCACAGCTACGCCTCTCTGCCCGGCTGCGAAGCGATCAAGGGCCTCACCAAGTCCGACCGCGAACGCGAAGACAAAGCAGGTGGAGTAACGCACTTGATATTCTGCTCCGCCTTTGTTCTCCCCGAAGGCGTCTCACCGCTCGACACTCGAAACGGCGAACCGTGGCCGTGGTTCGTCCTGAGCGAAGGTGACAAAATCGTCACGCCCGCGCCTGGCATACCCGAGCAGCTCTTCTACAACGACCTCCCGCCAGAGACGGTCTCGAAGCTCGTTGGGGAGCTGAAGCCGCAGAGCTACTGCATATTCAGCAGCAGGATAACGTACGCTGCGTACCGCGAGGTACCGAGCACGTA
>WSTX01000065.1:0-25351 GCA_019633405.1 Tulasnella sp. 408 | reverse complement strand
GAAGAAGTGGGCTAACCTTTGCACTTTGCGCGGTTGCTAGCGGCGTATTCAACCCGATACGACATGCTGTGATTGATCTGCTTGATGAGGTGAGGTGGCGATGGAAAGATGCGGCGAACCGGATGTGGCGTGTGTGGTGCTTGCACCGAGAGAGAGCAGAGGAGAGTTGGTTGGACGGGATGCAGCAGATGGGTGGGGGAAATGTTTTTGTTTGTTTCTGGTCCGCGACACAACATGCCCACGCCAGAACTCCGGCGCCATGAGCAACCCCTCCCAACTTCAAAGTGCAACAGTGGCTTTAGACGTAGCAGGCGATCAAAATTTGATCTATATTTGTACTGAAAGCTCAAGGCAGGTGAGCAGGGAGCGCAAAGGTGTCCAGGCATTTCACACAGCTCGGGATGGATGCCCCAGATTGATTTCCGCTGACATCCATCCTTGCTTGACCGAGCATCCGCATTGATGACACTCATTGAGACCGCTTGTCAGGACATGGTCTCAAAGTGCAGCGTCTGCCATAGCATAGGTGTCAGGTCTTGCCCCTTTCCATTGCCAAATCAGGTGATCGTTGCTTACAACGACGCCGAACCCTCCAAAGCCGGCTAAAAACAGGTCCATATCGGCAGGGACGTAAATATATCTCTCGACTCCATTCAAGGCTACAGCAAATCTGGCATCGCATTTTCCTATTAGGAAGTGAAAAAGGGTGTTAGTAACGTTTCTGATGTGCAGAAAACCGTATTCTCCTTACTTCCGTTCGCTTCCAATGAACTCGTGACGACATTACCATCACCGATAACGGACCAGATATCGCCCCATTGTGGGCCAAAGTTTTTTGACGGCCTTAAAATATAACCAAATCTAAGAAACCGCGGCTGCTGTTAGATACGTTCCGTACAACATCATTCGAAATGAACTCACTGGGATGTCCCAGGGCGTAGAGAGAAACTATCGGCGGCCGCCTGAATTACAATGCTCTTCTCTTCTCCCTAACAGCTGGTGTTTTAAAACCGCGGGCTGAAGAATGTGTGCTCGAACGTACCTTTACCCTAAGGGTTTGGGCTGAACTATCCGCCTCAAACACGCTGGCACCGTCGATATCTGAAACACGCGCGAGGCTTTCTATTAGAGTCAAATAGCCTTCAACTTTCTGGTCCTCTCCATCCACTCGAATACGGCCTATCATTTTAGTCACGGCAGGCGGAGGCCGGGCTGCCGGCACGAAGCCCGATGAGGAACTTCGTACCATACTCATATCAGTGCCTGTATGAGACCTCCTTCATGTATTTAACCCACCTAATAACAGCTGATGCCGCGGAAGGCACCGTCGAAGGGGCCGGCTGACCTTCAGCAAACTCGGCCAAAATCGCGCTTCTCAGGAGCTTCCAGTCATTCTGAGTCGTTTCATCCAATCTATCGTACCACCTGAGTGCCTTTCTTGAGAAAAATGGATACGCGAATTCAGCTATCCAAGCGTTGTCTTTCTGCTTTCCAGCCGCGTAAGCTCGCTTGTTCACCGCTTGGATGAAGTCTTCAGCTTCCTCGGCACTTTGCCCCGTGAAGTGGAGCTCGCCGGATTCCGCTATATTTTAGCAAGCCAATCCATGAAAGTCGCGCGCTAAGAGGGGATTGAGTGAGCTTACCGCTTCGGCTTGCCATCCAGGTTGATCAGGGATCACCAGGAAGCGGGTACGGAGATATCGTGTTATTTCCGTCTGTAGTGTTGCAGCGTTGAGGACAAGACGCAGCATACTCCCGGGATATCTCAAAATGTACGCATTCGTCTTGGAAGCAACCATTCCAGCCCAGATAGTGGGAAACATGGTCTAGGTAAACAACGTTAGTTGGAGGTGTGGAGGTCCTTCAACCTGTTCGGGCCTGCGGATGCAGTGCGAGTTGGTACATTTGGAGTGCATATGTACATCAATACATGCGAATCACTTCTTATTTCATCCAAGTCCCGAACTTCACCCCTAATTCTCCCCTGCCGCGATTGAAGCAAGGTCAGCCCGATGTTCCCCGCATCTTCATTCAACTACGAACTCGCATTTTGTGGGGTTTCTCCACAGTGATTCTCAAGATACCGGCTCAAAGTGCAGCGTCTGAAGTTGTTGAATGTCAGAATTACTGCTTTTGACTGAGAGTTCAGCAGATTTTTTCTTACGGCGAGCGTGAAGTTACTGTATTCTGCTAAAAACCGGTGTAGATTGGCAGGGATGTGAACAGCAACCCCGGAGATCTCTGTACAAATTAGAAATTGGGCATTCCATTGCCCTATCAAAGGGTAACAGCGATAATCCGAAATGTGTCTAAAACCGCAGAGAACTTGATTCCCACTTACCTCCGTCCGCTCGTAACAAACTTGTTACTTCATTACGCTTAGAGACAGCTCACGTGCTGCTCCACAGTGCACCTAAGGCTCCTGATGACCTTGTAACACAACCGTAGCTACGAAAATGTAGCTTAGGTTGAAATGCCATTACAGAGGCTATGTGGTCATAAATTGAACTCACCTGAGCGTCCGAGAACTGGAGCTGGAGGACTCTTTAATAACAATGCAATCATTTTCTCCCTATATATTTCTTATCTTAGTGCTGTGAAGCTGGAGAACGGGTGAACGAGCATCCCTGAACCTTGAGGGTTTGACTCGAAATATTTGCCTCAAATACGCTGGCCTCCTTGATGTTCTCACATAAACCTCCAAGAGCTGTCACATTTGATGACATTTTCCAATATCTTCGCACATCGGATCCCTCGCTAACCACTCGAATGCGACCTACGATCTTCGTCACATCAGACGGTGGCGGAGCCGCAGGTGTGTAGTGCGACGAGGAGCTTCATAGCAGATCATTATTCGTCTTGTTATCAAATCCCCTCCATGATTCCAACCTAACCCACCTGATACCTGTCGGTGCTGCAGAAGGCACCGTCGATGGGGCCGGCTGCCCCTCAGTAAATTCGGCCAAAATCGCGCTTCTCAAGAGCTTCCAATCATTCTGAGTCGCTTCCTCCAATCCATCGTACCATCTGAGTGCCTTCCTTGAGAAAAATGGGTAGGCAAAGTCGGCTATCCAAGCGTTGTCCTTATGCTTTCCAGCCGCGTAAGCGCGCCTGTTTACCGCTTGAATGAAGTCTTCAGCCTCCTCGGCGCTCTTTCCGGTAAAAAAGGGCACTTCAGGTTCCCTTATATCTGATAGATTCAGTGAGAATCGTTACTATAGTGCGTTTGAGGAGGCTTGTATGGGCTCACCGGTTTGACTTGCCATTCGAGTTATCAAGGGACCGACAGGAGGCGAGTACGGAGAAATCGCTAGGAACCTCCGCCCACAGAAAAATGCAGCCCGGCGCAGAACATGCAACTTTGCTGTGGCAACAAACCAAACAGTGCCTTCCTTATATAAAAAATGCTCAGATATTACCAAAGCAGAAAACTTTCCAGCCCAGATTTCCGGCAAGACAAATACAGTTCGAGTAACAAACGTTCCAAGGAGGGTGGAGGAAAGCCCAAAGGCCGAAATTCTCCATGCTCCTTTTGCTCAAAGCTAGGAAATGCACTACACATGTACCAGAAGTTACATTCCGTTAACGCTGCGGTGTGTATCTACATCGTCCGCTAGATTGCGTGCACACTGCCTTTGACATCACACCAGCTGAACCAATTGTAAGATTTGTATCGTCATATGCATTTGTCTACGGACAAGCGAGACTGGTGTGGCCGAGTCGAAACTGACTTGTCACGGAACAGGTTCAAAATATAGCGTCTGCCATGGTTATCTTTTGGTCAACTCTCAGACCCGAGGCAAAGTGAGGGACGAATCACTAAACACAACCTAATAAAGCTGAATCCCGTAACGTTTCATGAAGACATTGATGTCCGAGTGGAGATATATATTACTCGATCCGTTCCGAGTGACTGCAGCTCCGAGATTGAACACACCTGAAATTGACAGAAAGTGAGTTATTAGCTACGCCACCCAGGTCCCGCTGCTTCAATGATCCTACTTCCGTCTGAGCGCTTCAAACTTGCCACAATCTTGCCATCAGGGCCAACTGACCAATTTCATCCCATTTGGGACCCTGCCAAGAAGGTCTGCTACTCGGAAACGAGCAGAACAATGCACCGTATCTACGGGTTATACCTCGGTTGAGCGCCTCGTTGTCTCGTTCTGAAGAACTTACTCGACCTCAGATCCCCCTGTCTTACCAGGCTCCAAAGTCCAGCCTTCACAAAAAGATCTCACTAAAAGCCTAGATCCACCACTCTATATGCATATTTGAGTAGAAAGTAACAGTGAAAAGTGTCATTAACCTGCCTGAAAAGTGATCGTCCGGCTGATTGTGTCGATCTCATACACACAGGCATCGGACACGTTGTCCGTGTGGGTGCATCCCGTCTCATAGACTCCGGAGGTTTTTTGAGTGACATAACCATTTCCACCATCGTCCTGACGATCAATCCGAATCCGACCTCGTCGGACCGTCGTAGCGGTCGGTGGAGCAGCGGCAGGTGCGTGTTGTACTGAGCCGGGTAGGCTACATGTCGTTGCTCCAGTTAGCGCCGTGACACCCATTATTCAGGATCAGGTCACCTCACCTGCGGAAGCTGGAGCACTCGAAGGAACGATGGAAGGTGATTGCGAGGGTGTCGTATACTTGGCCAGAATCGCGCTTCTGAGGAGCCTCCAATCGCTTCGGGTCTGCTCGTCGAGCTCCTCATACCATCGAAGCGCTTTTTTGTGAAGCAAGAATACGCCAAATTTGCCATCCAGGCATGATTGTTTGGTTTTCCAGCCAGCCAGGCACGCCGATTGACGGCGTGAATAAAATCTTCTGCTTCTTCCGCGCTTTTCCCGGTGAACGTAATATATTCGTCCTCACCTGGAGTTGAATCGGCTAAGCTGTGACAATCGACTTTGGGAGTGTGGTTCGCGTACCTTTTTGACTCGAAATGAGGTGGTTGGGAGGATCCCTACTCGGCGGTTGCGAACTTATCGGCATGTGACCCGTCTGTCCCGTATTGAATAAACTAGCGCTCAAACTAAATTACATCAGTATGATTGCGGCGGACAAGTAATCAATGAGTGATATCTGTTCGCTTATTGGTGACGTCACTCTGGGCCAAGTATAGAAGGGTCTTCTTCCGGCCAACGTCGGTTCACATTGGGCTGATAGAACGGGGGCCTTTAACTGTATTGAATGCAGGCCACCGGAGAGGAAGACATCGCTACGGTGCCACTTTCTGCAAGTCCCTGTCTGCGTTACTTACGCTACTGGCAGAGTGCAGTCGAAGAAGTGGGCTAATCTTTGCACATTACCCGGTCGCTAGAGGCGTATTCAAACCGGTACGACATGTTGGGAGCGATTTGATGAAGAGGAAGGAGTAGCTTTGCTGATGTGCATGCCTCAACCTGGATGCGAGGAATGCTTGTGTCGAGAGAGGACAGGAGGGAGTTGTTCAGCAGCTCCTAGCAAACGAGGTGGGGAAATCACACCAGAGCTTCGACTGTGCCCTAACTTCAGCGTGCACGGATATCTGGATTCGGGATGAAACCGCGCCTTCAATATTTAATTAAACTGAACACTCGTGAGAGAAGCTCGAGGGAAAGTGAAGGATGTGGTGCAAGGAGGCTCAGGCCGCCTCGTAGACAGCCAATGCGAGGCGGCTTCTCCCGTCGTTGTGAGCCTACATCTGCCGCTTTCGTCGCACTGCTTCTCAGGCCATGGGCTCAAAGTGCAGCGTCTGGTATCGTCGAAATGTTAGATCTTCAGCGTTTGGATTGGGAAGTCAGTTGCTGGTCGCTTACGGCGAGCGTGTACCCTAGGTAGTCTGCCAAAAACCTCTGCAAATCGGCGGGGACGAAAACAGTGCCCCCGATACCGACTTGTAAGACTAGGAATTGTGCATTGCACTGCCCTGGTACAGTATAGTCAATGTCGTTTTTGACCTTTACAGGTACAGGATCTTATGCTTGCTTACTTCCATCCTCTTGCAAACAGCTCGCCAGGACATTACCGTCGCCCGCTACAGACCACGTGTCGCTCCATTGAGTGCCATATCTTGCTGAGGGCCTGGTAATGAAGCCAAAGCTACGCAGCGTAGGTTATGTTGAACTACTGTTACCCAACACGTAATCATATGTTTAACTCACTAGGACGTCCCCGGACGAAACTTCGAAGTTGCGTGAATACCAAGGTTCTCGGTTTCACCCTAGGAGCTTGTACTTTAGTGCTGTGGACTTCTGACCAAATAAGGGAGTATACCTTAAGCTTGATTGTTCGACCCAAAGTGTCCACCTCAAACACGCTGGCCTCATTGAATTCCACCTCAGTCCCGATTTCGATTGTTTTCAAGGCTAAATATCCTCTACCGCTGCCTCCCCCGCAATGTACACGAATGCGACCTAACTTTACCGACGCAGTAGATGGTGGCGGAGCCGCCGGTGTATAGGGCGATGAGGAGCTTCGTACAGGTATTATGAGCCTCTAAATGGGATCCTTTTGTAGTTTAACGTACCTGGCAGGTGCCAATGCTGCAGAGGGCACCGTTGAAGGGGCTGGATGACGTCGACTGAATTCGGCGAAAATCGCGCGCTTCAGGAGTTTCCAGTCGTTCTGAGTCTCTTCGTCTAACTCCTCGTACCATCGGAGCGCTTGCCGTGAGAAAAATGGATACGCGAATTCGGCTATCCAGGAGCTGTCTTTCTGCTTTCCAGCCGCGTAAGCGCGCTTGTTCACCGCTTGTATGAAGTCTTCAGCTTCCTCGGCACTTTCTCCCGTGAAGTGGAGCTCGTCGGATTCAGCTATATTTGAGGAAGCCGATTCATTAGAGTCGCGCACTGAGAGGGATTGAGTGAGCTTACCGCTTCGGCTTGCCATCCAGGTTGATCAAGGGATCGCCAAGCAGACCGTACGGAGATATCATGTTATTTCCGTCTCTAGCGTTGCAGCGTTGATGACAAGACGCAGCATACTCCCGAAATAGCTCAAATTGTATGCATTGATCTTGGAAGCAGCCATCCAAATTCGGATAGGGGGTAACACGGTCTAGGTAAACAACGCTAGTTGAAAGGGTGGAGGTCCTTCGACCTGTTCGGCCTGCGGACGGTGCAGTGAGTTGGTACACGCGGAGTGCATTTTACATCAATACATGCAAATTGCTTCTTAATCCATACAAGTCCTGAGATCTAACCCTAATTACTCTGTGCCGCGATTGAAGATTACATAAGTAAGGTCGGCCCGACGCTCTCGGGCCTTCAGGATCCCATCGTCGTTCGACTAAGAACTCGCATTTTGTGGTGTTTCTCCACCATGATTCTCAGGAAATCGGTTCAAAGTGTAGCGTCTGAAGTTGTCGAAATGTCAGATTTACAGCTTTAAGATTGAGAGTTTGGCAGATTGTTGCTTACGACGAGCGTGAAGCTATATGCACTGTATTGAGCTAAAAGCCCTTTCATATTGGCAGGGATGTAAATAGCAGTCCCGCTAATGTCTGTAATGATCAGAAATGTGGCATCCCATCGCCCTAAAAAAGGGTAACAGCGATAATCCGAAAGGTTTCTTAACTGCAGAGAACCTTATTCCAACTTACTTCCGTCCGCTCGTAACAAGCTTGTCACTTCATTACGGTTAGAGACAGCCCACGTGTTGCTCCACTGTGCACCTAAGGTTGCTGACGACCTTGCAATAAAACCGTAGCTACGAAAACGTAGCTTATGTTGAAATGCCATTGCAGAGACTATGTGATCATAAATTGAACTCACCTGGACGTCCCTTGACTGGAGCTGGAGTGCTCTTTAATAACAATAACTTCTTCTTCTCCCTATATATATCGTAGCTTAGTGCTGTGAAGCTGGGGAACGGGCGACCGAGCAGACCTGAATCTTGAGCGTTCGACCCGAAATATCTGCCTCGAATACGCTGGCCTCCTCGATGGTCTCACAGAAAACCCCGAAAGCTGCCTCACTTGATTTTATTTTCAAATATCTTTGCTTGTCGGGTCCCTCACTGTCCACCCGGATGCGGCCTACCATCTTCGTCACAGCAGGCGGGGGCGGAGCCGCAGGTGTGTCGCGCAACAAGGAGCTTCAGAGCAGATTATTATTCGCCTTGGTATCAAATCTCTTCCATGTTTCCAATCTAACCTACCTGATAACCGCTGGTGCTGCAGAGGGCACCACCGATGGGGCCGGCTGCCCCTCAGTAAATTCGGCCAAAATCGCACTTCTCAAGAGCTTCCAATCATTCTGAGTCGCTTCATCTAATCCATCGTACCATCTAAGCGCCTTTCTTGAGAAAAACGGGTATGCGAATTCGGCTATCCAAGCGTTGTCCTTCTGCTTTCCAGCCGCGTAAGCGCGCCTGTTCACCGCTTGAATAAAGTCTTCAGCTTCCTCGGCGCTCTTCCCGGTAAAGAAAGGCACGTCGTATTCCATTATATCTGATCAATGCAGTTCGCATCGTTACTGCGTTTGAGGAGGCTTGTATGGGCTTACCGGCTTGACT
Organism: Tulasnella sp. 408; assembly: GCA_019633405.1. Lineage (NCBI taxonomy): Eukaryota > Fungi > Basidiomycota > Agaricomycetes > Cantharellales > Tulasnellaceae > Tulasnella > Tulasnella sp. 408. The sequence goes on along the minus strand of WSTX01000065.1, from coordinate 16,849 downwards.
CGTCATCCGAGTAATCAAAGGGGTCGACAGAAGGCAAGTACGGAGATATCGCCAGGAACCTCCGGCTGCCTCTGCAGGAAAGTCCAGTCTGGCGCAGAACGCGTATCTTTGTTGTGCTAATAAGCGGAAGCGAACCGAAACAGCGTCATACTTATCTAAACAAGCTCATAGATTTCCAGGTCAGAAAACCTTTCAGCTAGGTTTGTGGCACGGGAAACGTAGTTCGGACAATAAACTGCTCAAGGAAGGGTGAAGAAAGCCCGAAGGCTAAAAATTTTCCATGCTCCTATTACTTAAAGCTAGCAGATGCCCCAAACATGTACCAGGAGTAAACGTTGAGGTGTGTTTCTACATCGTTCGCTGAGATACATGCATGCTGTCTCTGACCTCACACCAGTTCTTAACCAATCGTAAGGCCAGGATCGTCATATGCATTTATTTAGGGGACAAGCGACTAGTGCGGGCGACTCGAAACTGGTTTGTCATGGAGAAGGTTCAAAATATAGCGTCTTCGATGGTGATCTTCTGGTCAGCTCCCAGACCCGAGGCAGAATGAAGGACGAATCGCTAACGACAGCTTGATAATGCTGGCTCCCGAAATATTTTATAAATGTATTGATTTCCGAGTGGAGAAATATCATGCCCGACCTGCCACGAAAGACCGCGACTTCGAGATTGAACGGACCTAAAATTGACAGAAATGAGTATTAATGACTAGTTACACCGGGTAGTTTTAGCCTTGATGTCCCTACTTCCGTCTGATCGCTTCACACTTGCCACAATCCTGTCATCAGCGCCTATTGACCATATGTCATCCCATTTGGCACCCTGCCAAGAAGGTTGGCTATTCGGAAACGAGCGGCATAATCCTCCGAATCTACGGATGAGAGGTTATACCTTGCTTCGTGGACTCGTTGTCTAGTCTACAAGAACTTACTCGACGGGGGATCCCACTGCCTCACGAGGCTCCAGAGTCCAGCCTTCGTCACGAGCTCTTACTGTAAGCAAAGATCCGTCCTATAAGAGCATTTTAGTGGAAATTGATAATGGAAAGCTCCTTGGAACCTACTGGAAAAGTGATCGTCCGGCTGATAGTGTCGATCCTAAACACAGAGGCATCGAACAAGTCGTCCACGGTGGTGCAAAAAATCTCATCGACTCCGGAGCTTCCTTGGGCGACATAAGCATTGCCACCATTCCCCTGGCGACTAACCCGAATCCGGCCTTGTCGGACGGTCGGAGCGGTCGGTGGAGTGCGGCGGGTCTGCGTACTACTGAGACGGGTGAGCTATGCATCGCGTCCCAGTGAGCGTCACCGCACCCATTCAGCCGGAATCAGATCCGTTACCTTGCGGAAGCCGGAGCACTCGAGGGAACGATGGAAGGTGATTGCGGGGGTGTAGTATACTTGGCCAGGATCGCGCTTCTAAGGAGCCTCCAATCGCTTCGGGTCTGCTCGTCGAGCTCCTCATACCATCGAAGCGCTTTTTCTGTGAAGCAAACATACGCGAAATTTGCCATCCAGGCATGATCGTTTAGTTTTCCAGCCGCCCAGGCACGGCGATTGACGGCATGAATGAAGTCTTCTGCCTCCTCCGTGCTTTTCCCGGTGAACGTAATATATTCTTCCTGATCTGGATTTGAGTCGGCTTAGCTGTGCAAAAAAAATCGACGTTGGGAGTGCGGTTCGCGTACCTCTCTGACTTGACATGGTTAGGAGGATCCACGCTCGGCGGTTGCGGACTTATCGGCATGTGACCCGTATTGAATAAACTAGTGCTCCAATATAATTGCGGCCGACAAGTAATCAATGACCGATATCTGTGCGCTTATTGATCCCGTCATTTTGGGTCAAGTCTTCTAGCCAAACAAATATTGGGCTGAGAGAACGAGAGCCTTGTACTGTATTGAAGGCAAGCCACCGAACGACTATGTCTGTCTTCCGCCACCTTGCCCTTCCAGTAGTGGTGCGGCGTGCTGCTTTCGTTTCCACGCCACTTTTTCTGTCTGTTCTCGAATCCTTGTCTGCGTTGTTTTCGTGGCTGATGTAGTGCAGTCGACGTTCGTCCGGCCTGTTAGAAGCAATTTGACGGGGAGAAAGAAGGACTGATGCTGAGATGCCTCCATCGGGGTGCGGCTGGTGCTTCCGTCGGGAGAGGTTCGTTGGGCGGGTATGAGCGAGCTCGGAACGGGGTGATTAATGTTTTTGTTTGTTTCTACTCCCTCATGATCACATAGCATACCCGCGCCGGAATGGTAACCACAGGTCTCTAGCCCTGCGTGCAAGGGTGGTGTTATTACAAAGCGTGCGCTCGAATTTTGACGCACTAGTACACTGGGTGACTTCCCGTAACTCAAAAACCGAGACAATCCGAGACGAAACGTTTGTTGTGGGCTGGAAGAAGCGAGGTACGGTTGCTGATGTCAGGCGACGGACCCTTGATTCAATTCAGTTCGCGTTTCGGAAAATCTGGAAGGGGGGTCGGTACCCCCCTCCCAGACAATCCGAGACGCTAACACCGTCTATCGCCACTCTTCTCCGTCGTTTCGTCTGGGGTTCGTTCGGGTCTCGGGTTACGGGAAGTCACCCACTCGTAGCAGAGAATGATGATAAAATGGAGGTAGTGCGAGAATACTGGCACCCGGATTGGACATTCGGGATCGATTCTCTCCTGACATCCCCCTTTGTCTGACCAAGAATCCGCATTTAATGCGATATTTATCCCATCTAATTCTTAGGATATCGACTCAAAGCGTAGCGTCTGTCATGGTAAAAGTGTCAGAATTCTGGCTTTACTGTGTTAGGTGGGTTTCTTCTGGCTTACAACGGATGCATAATGTCCTGGTTTCCTTTGTGCCAAAAATCGGTCCATGTCAGCAGGGATGAAAATTGATCTTACGGCACCGTATTTCAAGGCAATGAATTGTGCATCACATCCCCCTAGCGAGAGGCAAAAGATACATATAGTGAGTGACGTGTTTGACAGATCATCCCATTCCACATACTTCCACTCGCTTGCAATGTCGTCGTCACTTTATTGTCATCGCCTGCGAAAGACCAGGTGTTACTCCATTGTTTGCCTAACCCTGTGGACGATCTTGTCACACGACCATAGCTAGGAAAATGACACATGTGTTGACACGAGGTGAGGGAGCAGATAACCATAAATCGAACCCACTCGGCTGTCCAAGACGCAGAGAGATGTCAGTCTCGTACGCCTTAATATCAAGTCTATCCTTTCTCTCTATGGGCTTGGTACTGTAGTCTCGTGGAATGGGAACCTTGTGATCCAGCGTGCCTTGAATGTGAGGGTTTGACCCAAAATACCCGCCTCAAATACGCTGGCCTCGTTGAGATTCTTGCTTATCGTCGCAAAAGCCTTCTTGTAAACCAACCATCCTCTAACTTCAGGCGCCTCACTATCCACTCGAATGCAGCCAGTCATCTGAGTCACAGCGGGTGGTGGCGCAGTCGCTGGTGTGGAGCTCGACGAAGAGCTTCGTCCTAGATTATTAAGAGTCCTTGTATGAAAGATTATCTAACTTACCTGATAACCGCCGCTGCTGCACCGTCGAAAGGGCCGGCTGCCGCCGACTGTATTCGACCAATATGGCTCGCTTCAGGAGCTTCCAGCCAGTCATTCTGAGTACCTTCATCCAGTTCCTCGTACCATCGGAGAGCCTTACTTGAGAAAAACGGGTATGCGAATTCGGCTATCCAAGCGCTGTCTTTCTGCTTTTCGGCCGCGTAAGCGTGCATGTTCACGGCCTGAATGAACTCTTCAGCTTCCTCAGCGCTCTCTCCCGTGAACCGAAAAACTTTGTATTCCGCTACACCTCAGCAGTCTAATTAATTTGTATAGCGCTCCAGGAGAGGCCTGGATGACCTTACCGGTTTGATTTGCCATCTAAGTCGCGGAAGAATCACCGGAGACCAGCACGGAGATACCGTTTCGAGCCTCCGACTCCGAGTCTGCAGGTGCAGGTCGGCACTAACTACCCAAAGTTTCCGGGGATCCAATAAACGTGAGCAACCAATTTCCCAGATATATCAGAGCCTATATATTATAAGTGGCCCTTTGGTGCGTGGGATAGGCAACATGGTGACATCGGGACGAGGTCAATAGACCCCCGACGAAGGATCTAGAGATGAGCAAGGCCGGGCATAACGAAAAGAAAGCAATTCGTCAAGACAGAGGTTCGAAAATCAACGCCTGTAATTGTTATACTCATGGTAAGCTCTCCAGCCGAAAGATGAGGAGCGGGGTTTTATGACTAACTGTAGCTTGACACGACATGCGGTAGCATTCTACGAAAGCTTTGGCTTCCGAGAGAAGGTATATTGTACTTGCGCTATTCGTAGGCACTAAGACTTCTAGAGTGTACAGACCTAAAATCGATAAACGGCGCTTTAAGCAATCAGCCCAGCTAGTCAAGGGGACCTAACAGGACCCACTTCCATCTTGCCGTTTCAAAGTTGCCATAACCTTGCCATCGGGGCCAATTGACCAAATGTCCTCCCACTTGACGCCGAACCCAGGAGGGTCCGAGCAGCCCGGAGGGGCATTGGACAACACTCCGTGTCTTTCACGTTACCTCATCTCAGTGACATGTTTCCCTCGGTCCACCGCGGGACTTACTCGACTGCGGATGCCTTTGGCTTACCAGGCTCCAAAGACCAGCCTTTCGTCCCAGCCCTTACTATAAGCCTAGAAACACCGTCCTATAAAAATATATCAGCAGGCATTAAGACTAGCAAGTAGTAAGAACCTGCCTGAAATGTGATCGTCCTGCGGATGGTGTCTGACTCAAATACGCAGGCATTAGACAGCTGGTCCGTAATCGAGCACATCGTCTCCGCGGTTCCAGAGCTTTGTTGGGCGATATAGCCTTTCTTATCATTCCCCTGGCGATCAATGCGAATCCGACCTCGTCGGACTGTTGTAGCGGTCGGTGGCGCAGCGGCAGATGCGAGTCTTACTGAGACGGGTGGGCTACGTGTGTCGACCGAGTTAGCGCTACTACATGCATTTCACTGGCATCAGATCATGTCACCCTGCCGAAGCCGGAGCACTCGAGGAAACGGCTGAAGGTGAGTGCGGCGGTGTAGCATACTTGGCCAGAATCGCTCGTCTGAGAAGCGTCCAATCGTTTCGAGTCTCCTTGTCGAGCTCCTCATACCATCGAAGCGCTTTTTTTGTAAAGCAAACGTACGCGAATTTGGCCGTCCAGGTGTCATCGTCTAGTTTTCCGGCCGCCCAGGCGCGCCGATTGACGGCGTGAATGAAGTCTTCTGCCTCCTCCGCATTTTTCCCGGTAAATGTGAGATATTCGTCCTCGCCTGGAGTTGAATCCATTTAGTTGTGTAAAAATTAACACCGGGAGTGCGGTTCGCGTACCCTTTTGACTCGACATGAGACTGGTTACGAGGATCCTGGCTCGGCGGTTGCGGACTTATCGGCATCTGACCCTGCTATCCCCGCATTGAATAGACTAGCGGTCAAGCTGGAATATATTTGCGTCGGACAAGTAATTAATGACCCATATCTGTTTGCTTATCGGTACCGTCATTGTGGATCAAGTATAGAAGAGTCTTCTTCCAGTGTTTTCGCTTCCCCACCACTTTTCTGTCTGGTCTCAAATCCTTGTCTGCGTTATTTTCGTGACCGATGTCGTGCAGTCAGACGGGTGAGTTAACTTCTGCACCTCGCTTGGTTGCTAGAGGCACGGGTATTCAAACCGGTACGATCACGACCATATTGGGAGTGATTTGATGGAGAGAAAGAAGTAGCTGTGCTGAGGTGCCTGGGCGCAGATGCGAGTGATGTTTGCGACGAGAGAAGGCAGAAGAGACGTTTTGAGCCGCTGTGAGCGAACGCGGTGGGGAATGTTTTGTTTGTTTCTAGTCCATCACATAGCACGCCCACGTCAGAACCATAACCCCTGGAGCTATAGGTCCCTAGCTCCGGCGTGCAAGGGTGGTTTTAAGACAGATGCTATACTCCAATTTGACTGGGCAGTATACAGGTAGCAGAGAAACAAGGTAAAATGGAGATAGTGCGAGAATACTCGCACGTCCCGCATTGGACATTCGAGACGGATTCTCTCCTGATGCCCCTCTTTGTTTGACCGAGAATTCGCTTTTACAGCATTGGTCCCAGAACATTCTCAAGACATCGGCTCAAAACGGAGGGTCTATTATGGTAGAAGTGTCAGAATTTCGGCTTTTGGTATGGTAGGTCGTCGTCTTGTCACTTACAACGGCTGCATAGTTCTCTTCCCTCCATCGTGCCAAAAAACGGTCCATGTCGGCAGGAATAAAAATCGATTTCTTGAAGCCATGTTTGGGTACTATAAATGGGGCATCACATTGCCCTAGCAAGAGGCAAAGGAACAGCGAACCGCGGTTCTGATTAGCAGGCCAGCGTATTCCCACATACTTCCGTCTGCCTGTAACGAAGTCGCCATTACATTGCTGCCGCCTCAGATAGACAAAGTGTTGCTCCATTGCTTGCTTAACCCCGTGGGCGACCTTGTCACACGTCAATAGCTAGAAAATGTCACCCCGGTTGATACAGCGTTAGGGCTTCATAACCAAAAATTTTACTCACTCGGCTGTCCCAAACGTAGGGAAAAGCTATTCCCGTGCGCCTTAATAATAAGTCTATCTTGTTCTCCCTAGGGATTTGCGGATTTCGTACTTTAGTCTCGTGTAGTGAAAACCCGAAACATCCGCCTCAAACACGCTGGCCTCGTTGATATTCTCCCTCACATCTGGGAAAGCCTTCTCGAAAACCAAGTATCCTCTAACTTCAGGCGCCTCACTATCCACTCGAATACGGCCGACCACCTGAGTCACGGTGGGCGGTGGGGTTGCCGCCGGTGTGTAACGCGAAGAAGAGCTTCGTCAAAAGTATTTATTTGAGAGTTTAGCTGACGTACCTGATAATTGCAGCTGCTACTGCGGAAGGCACCGCCGAAGGAGCTGGCTAGCATCCAGTAAATTCGGCCAAAATCGCACGCTTCAGGAGCTTCCAGTCTTTCTGACTCCCTTCATCCAAATTCTCGTACCAGTGGATAGCCTTTCTTGAGAAAACTGGGTATGCGAACTCGGCTATCCAAGCATTATCTTTATGCTTTCCGGCCGCATAAGCGAGCTTGTTCACCGCTTGAATGAAGTCTTAAGTTTCCTCGGCGTTCCCTCAGGTAAAGTAGAGCCCGTCGTTGTGTACTATATCTGAGTGCCTCAAATTACTCAAGCAAATACGTTGGAAGAGGCTTGGACGGGCTTACCTGATTGGCTTGCCATTCAAGTGATCGAGAAATAATTTTTAGAACACGGAGATATCGTCCGTAACCTCCGACCCCGACCGTCACTGACCACTTAAAGTTGTGGTGCCTACCAATGGGAACAGCATATTCCTATATATATCAAAGAATATACGGGAAGCTTAAACACAGAGCCAGATCCGTCGAACGGGAAACATGGTCCGGTACGCAACGGTAGGGTCAGAATCCTGGAAGCCCGAAGCTCCTCCGAGTCCAATCTGTGCTCATATCGCGGCCTGCCTGAAGATGTGTCGCAAATCATTTTATTGAATGCGCTTCGGTACATCGTCTCCTGAGTCCGTGTATATCCCCCCTTAACGCACACCAGCTCCTCGACTCGAGCGTGGAACAAATGGATGTTCCTTATTCTCTCTTGCAGTGATCTGAAGATAGGAAGGCCATCCCGGGTGACTTGAAATTAATCCGTCAAGATAGAGGCTCGAAATATAAAGTCTGCAAGGTTTTACTTTTGTCAGGTCTCTCGCAGAGGATCAAGAGAAAGGGAGGGGCTTAAGGACGAACCACAGCATGATATGCCAGTAACTCATTCGCGTAACAAGCCATGAAGGCATCCCTGTCGGAGTGAAGGTATATTGGAGTTCCCGTAGACGTTGCTGCTTCTAGATTGTAAGGACCTAAAATCGGTGAACCATAAGTCAGGTCATTCGTCAAGCCGGTCCATCGAGATCTAATGGGACCCACTTCCGTCTGGTCGCTTCAAAATTGCCACTACCTTGCCATCGGGGCCAACTGACCATACGTCCTCCCATTTGGTACCCAACCAAGTAGACTTGCTTGAATTATTAGGAGGCGATTGGAACAATGCTCCATATCTTGCACGTAATGCTGGTCAGAGGGAGTTTGTACTTTTCGAAGACTCCGAGGGACTTACTCGACGTCGGATACCTTTCCCGTTCCAGGCTCCAGAGACCAGCCTTCCCGATAAGCCTTTACAATAAGCTTAGATCCGTCGCTCTATTATTATATCAGCAATAAGAAAGAATTAAAAAAATTGTCATCGAACGTGCCTGAAATGTGATCGTCCTGCGGTTACTATCTAACTCAAACACACCGGCATCGGACACGTTGCCCGAAGTGTAACATGCCACATCATCAGTTGCGGGTAGTCGCACGATATATGCTTTCGCGCTATTTCCTTCGCGATCAACCCGAATTCGACCTCGTCGGACTGTGGGAGCGGTCGGTGGTGCAGCAGCAGGTGCGAGGACTATTGAGACGAGTGGGCTATGCGTCATTGTGCCAGTAAGCGCGGCAGTACCCATTGACTGGTACCAAATTGCTTTACCTTGCGGAAGCTGGCGTACTCGAGGGAACGATTGTAGGTGAGTGCGGCGGTGTGGTGTACTTGGCCAGGATCGCTCGTCTGAGCAGCCTCCAGTCGTTCTGAGTCTCCTCTTCGAGCTCTTCATACCAGCGAAGCGCTTTACTTGTAAAGCAAACATACGCAAATTTGGCCGTCCAGGTGTAATCGTCTAATTTTCCGGTCGCCCAGGCACGCTTATTTACGGCGTGAATGAAACCTTCTGCCTCCTCTGCGGTTTTCCCGGTAAACGTAACAAATTCATCATCGCCTGGAGCTGAGCTGGGTCAGTCGTGTAAAATTTGACACTGGGGAGTACGGTTCGGGTACCTTTTTGACTTGACATGAGGTGGTTATGATCCGGTTCGGCGGTTGCGGAGTTAGCGGCATTTGACCCGTCTTTTCGCTCGCTGGAATAAACTGGCGCTCAACTCATTTCCATCGGTATCATTGCATCGGCCAAGGAACAAACGACCAGTGTCTGCTCGCTTATTGGCGCCGTCATTCTATACCAAGGAGAGAAGAGTCTTCTTCCGGCCTGCGTGGGTTCTCATTGGCCGAGAGAAGTGCGACCCTTTACCCCATAGGCCAAGCCACCGGGAAACGGGACATCGCCACCCTCGCATTGACGTCACTGTCCCTGGCCGAAGGCGGTGCTCTGTCTTCCGCATCCTTGTCCTTCAGGGAATTGTGCGGTGTGCTGTTTTTCGCTTCCACACCCATTTTCTGTCTGTTCTCACATCCTTGTCTGCGTTGTTTACCACACCTTTAGTACATGTGTCTCAGCTATAACGTTTCTCCTCCTCTTATATATAGCCATTGACCCTCTACAATCCGCCATTATTCATACATATCGAAAATACTTTCACGCGGGTGTCACGCTGGGGGTCTCTCGCCCCTCATGTTAGACGCGACATATGTATGTGCAACAAGGTTAGGTGGCAAGTGCATCGACGAGCTACTAATAAAGTCGCTTCTCCGAGAGATGGGACGGTGGAGGACTACTTCTAGCTTGAACTCCGTCAACTACAAGCTGACAATAGTGTCAGAACGCTAATCGAGTGTTTTTGTTGCGTTTAATTGGTGATTTCATATACTGTCGCTGACGAACAGTGACTGCGCTACGGCACCGCCAACAATATTAAGGGTGAATTCGAGGTCGGTGGTAGCATTCGGAGGTCGTGAGTCCGCCCCAAGGCGCCACCTCCCCTCTTTATTAGTCCGTGAAATGCCTCACAAGAAGCAATATCACATATTCAAAACCCTAGAGTTCCATGCGAACCGTCAGAGGGGAACTGAGGCCCACGGCTCGTCAGTCAACAGTCAAACGCGTAGAACCCTGGTTAGTAGGCCGGAGCGTCCATTGAAGGCTTCATTGAACGTGAGCTTGGTGCGTCATGCATTGGTTCAGAGCGAATGTTTGTTTAGCGACCATCGGATAGGAATGGTGGGGAACCGTTGGTGTTTGTAAGGGGCCCGCGCACGAACTTCCGTGGCGCGCCGAGGAACGGCCTGTAGCCTGGGCGGTTTTTAGATTTAACACTCGCGCACTCGAGATTTGGTTGATGTTCGTGAGTTAGAAGCTCAAGGTAGAATAAAGGACCAGCTATTTAGACCATCCTGTTACGGACTGGATCCACGAGAAGAGTCCCCTCTTAATGCTTGTCTCAGGACTTGCGCCTGTGGCATTTCTCAGAGATGCTTCCCGGTCTATCGACTCAAAGTGCAGCGTCTGGAGTATCAGGAGTATTAGACTCTCTGCCTCCTATAGCTGATTCGTCACTTACGATTGGCTTGTAGCTTTTCCCGTAAGCTCTGAGGAAGGTCTCCTTATCGGCAGGGATGCGAAGAAACCCACAGGAACACGGCGCTTCCCCCAGAATTACTGCGTCACATTGGCCTATATGCGGGCAAGTTAGTGTTCAAATGGTCTTGCACTTGTTAGCTGGGCGGCCGTAGTCCAACCTACTTCCGTCACTCCTCACTAGGGACGCCGTGATTTCCCTGCCATCCGTAATCGACCATGCGCACTCCCACTGGGTTCCTAATTCCACGGAGGACTTCACTATACAGCCATAACTGACAAATCGTGATTCTGCCTAGACACACTCGCCAGAATTAGGAAATGAACTCACTGGTCCGTATTTAGCATCAAGGGCCAGCCATCTAAGCACGCATTGATAGCGAGAGAATCCTCACTCCCCTATTTATGGTACAGAATAGTAGTGTGGACTCGAAGGGAGCAACGATTCACATACCAACCTGAAGCCTAAGAGCGTTGCGTGACATGTCCGCCTCGAAGATGGTGGCAAAATTGCGATCATTCGAGATGGTTGCCAAACCGGGGAACAACCACGAATCTGTGAAAAACAGATATCCGACGGGACCAATGTCCTCGGAATCCACTCGAACATAACCAATCTCCGCGGTCACTGCACCAGGCGGCGGATCCGCGGGTGCGAGGTTCGAAGAAGAGCTAGATGTCAGGTATCATATAAGTCTGATAATCAGTTTAGCCCACATATCCAACACACCTGGCTCGTGCTGGTGCCGCGTGAGGTATAATCGACGAGGCAGGCTGCCGTCCGGTAAATTCGGTCAGAATTGCCTGTTTAAGGAGTTTCCAATCGTTCTGAGTGCCTTCATCCAGTTCCTCGTGCCATCGAAGCGCCCTTCGCGAGAAAAGTGGGGCGGCAAATTCGGCGATCCAAGCGTTGTCTCTCTGCTTTCCAGCCGCGTAAGCGTGCCTGTTCACCGCTTGGATGAAGTCTTCAGCTTCCTCGGCGCTCCTTCCAGTAAAATAGGGTACGTCGCATTCCCTTATATCTGATCGATGCAATTCATCTGATTAGTACGCTCGGAGAGGCTTGTATGGGCTTACCGGTTTGACTAGCCATCGCAGTGGTTGAGGGATATCATCGCCAGGAGGCGAACACGCTGACGGAGATATCGCTAGTAACCTCCGAATGCAGAAAGTGCAAGGTTGGAATGAGGCATGCAGCTTCGCTGTGCCTATCAGCAGAGACGGAACGAAGACTTCCTAATTTTAGAGAAGCTCAGAGATTTCTAAGAGGCTTAGGGTAGGATTTTCCCAGTCAGATTAGCGGCACGAGCCACGCATCGGGTAACGAACTGTGGTCATGAAAGCTGGGCGGTTCGAAGTTTCTCAAGCTCGTTTTTGCTCGAAGGCTATCAGATGTCCTATAGTTGATGCACCTGGAGTTATGTTTCTTTGAGGTGCGTCTCTCCATCTTCGGCTGTATGCGCAAGCGCGCTGCCTGTCAACTCACACCAGTTCTCAACCAGTTTTAAGCTTTGAATCGGCATAGAGAGTTATCTGAGGACAGGCAAGACTGATTTAGACGACTTGAAAGTAGCTTGTCACGGCAGAGGTTCGAAATATAGCGTCTGCGATGTTTATGCTTTCGGTCAGCTCTTAGCCCCAACTCAGAATAAGGGATAAATCACTAACGATAGCGCGATAACCCTGACTCCCATAGTGGTTAATGAAGGCATTGATGTCCGAGTGGAGATATATTGTAGATGTCATGCTACGATAAGTTGCGACCTCGAGATCGAACAGACCTAACATTGATCGAAAGCAAGTGAATAGCTAGTACGCTTCCTTGGTTGGGAAGTCTCAATGGTCCCCACCTCCGTCTGATCGCTTCAAACTTGCCACAACCTTGCCATCGGGGCCGACTGACCATATGTCAGCCCATTTGGTGCCATGCCACCCAGGACTGCTTGAAGTACTCGGAGAGGACCCGAACAACCCTCCATATCTAGCATGCCATACTTCGTTTCAGCGATTCAACGCTTCGATACAGAGGGACTCACTCGACCACGGATCCCACTTGCTTACCAGGCTCCAGAGACCAGCCCTCACCATATCCTCGTAAAATAAGCTGAGCTTTGCCATCCTATAGTCTTTTTGAGTATTCAATAACGATAGACAGTGTTCTGGAACGTGCCTGAAATTTGATCGTCCGGTGCATAGCGTCTAACTCAAATATACAGGCATCGGACACGAGGGCTGTCGGCGTACATGCGATTTCATTGGCCCCAGATGTGATTTTATTGCCTCCGGGGGTATTGATATACGCAACAACGCCATTCCCCTTGTGATCAATCCGAATACGACCTCGTTGGACTGTTGTAGAAGTCGGTGGAGGAGCTGCAGGTGCGGATCCTATTGAGACGGTTGGGCTAGGCGTGGTCGTCCCAGTCAGCAGCTTCATGCACATTCAGATAGAACCCAATCCCATCACCTTGCGGAAGCAGAGGCGCTTGAGGGAATGATCGATGGTGACTGCGGCGGCGTGGTATACTTGGCCAGGATCGCTCGTTTGAGGAGCCTCCAGTCGTTCTGAGTCTCCTCATCGAGGTCCTCATACCACCGGAGTGCTTTCTTTGTGAAGCAAGCATACGCGAAATCGGCCATCCAAGTGTAATCTCTTTGTTTACCGGCCGCCCAGGCACGTCTATTTACGACATGAACGAACTCCTCTGCCTCCTCGGCATCTCTCCCAGTGAAGCGAACATTTTCGCCTTCGCCTGGAGTCGAGTTTACTTAGCGGTGTGGGGGTGGAAGGCATTCTAGACTGCGCACCGTTGTGACTTGACATAAGTGGTTTGAACGAAGCTCGGCCGTTGGCGGAGTTATCGGGTTTATCTTCACGCCACTGGTTTTGCACTTCGCGAACCGTAGAAGTCGAGTAGATAACGTCAATCCTTCTATCTGAGCAGAAAACGGAGTTTGGGACCCTGGGTCCTCTCGATGGCGCGCATCGTATCCGTTACAACTCGGATTGAAGCGGGGGCTGCCTGCTTAGAGGAGGGGTTTGTCGTCTTGTGACAAGGCTACCTTCCGCACGACCACTTTTTACTATCCATCTATAACCTTCTCTTGATGATTTGGCCTAAGTGAGCTTGTGATTGATCGGGGAATAGTCTTTGCTAGCATTACCTTCGATACTCAGACCAGCGGGTATTCGCTACGAGGCGCTCGTTTACGAGGCACTTAAAATCATTTGTCAAGGGAGTATATTGTTTTGCCAGCAGATACTCGCAGCGTTTCAATATGAGGGTTTAAGGATAAGCCGGGATGGAAGCGGACAACGCGGTTGGAACGGGGAAAATCGGCGTAACACCATCCGAAGCCCAAGACATGGGCTGGATCATGGTGTAACGGTTGCCACCGCAGTCACCTGCAGAATTGGCAGTGGCGTGGTAGACGATGTCCGTAACACTGCATTTGGGGCTTGTTGTCAGCAGTTCAGTCGTCAGACGGCCCGGGGTGTCTAGAACGGTGCTCACCCGCTGGGAGTCGTGAAGAAGCCATTGTGACCAGGTCCGTAGTTGCCGTTAGCGGAGGTGAGGTAAGGTCCTGTCTTGGTCCACGAGTTGATGCTGGTAGGGTCACCTCCGGTATACTTGAGCAAGCCGAGGGAGTAGGAGGCGGTCGAGCCTTATGAACGAGTGTTTGGTGGAGTTATCAGTTTTCTTTCAGTGGTATTTCTCTATAAACAGAGAGGCCGAATACGTGAGGTAGACGGCACCGTAAAAGTAGAGAGGTTGAGGACCTTCGTTAACGTACCAGCCATTCCTTTCCCAGGTTTGGAGCGGATGACTGATGAGTGACCTGTGAAAGAGTGTACCAAGTCGTAAGTCTTCATTTGGCTTCTTTCATAAAGGTTGAACGTACCGAGCACCGGCCGTTCAGGCGTTGGTCAATGGCGCGATCCAGATAGCTTGACCAGCGGTAGTGTCCTTTCCGGAAAATACAAAGTAGTTGGTTCCGCTGATGGTCAGAATGGTCCCGTCGATAGCCCAATCATTGGGAGCGTTGGTAGGGGCAAGTTGACCTGGAAGGATGAATGCATTTCCTCGACAAAGATTCTAGGATAAAGTAATTACTGGATTTTACTCACCTTTGTAGGTGTAGGTATCGTAGGGGGTGGAGCCCCCCTGAAGGACGTGGACGTTTTGATAGCCGTTGGTACCTGAGGTTCCCTGCAGATTTTGTCAGAAATACAATCCTGTAGCAGTTGCAATATCGTCACCGTACAGCAGAATAGTAGAGATACCACCTAGTGACCGATGTTACTCGTTTGGAGGATCTGAAAGGTATGGTACAGCGAAAGATCAACTTACGTGCTACCGATCTTGTGAACCTCAGGAGCCCAATATTTGCAGCAGCGGGCCGCAACCGAGTCTTTGGTCCAAACGACCTTGGGGGTTGCGGTCTTTAAACCAGCGATAGTGGTAGCGCGAGTGATCTAGAGTAATAGAGCGGTGTTCCTCAGTTAACTCGATCGTTTGGGAGAGACTGCATACCTGAATGTTGCTCCAGGTGGTCGTCAAAAGATAGTAATAGCCACCATCGTACACCATGAAAGAATCAGAGCCGTTAGAAGTCTCGATTGGATTGGTGAATGAACCTGTCGCGGCGGGGGTGCTGCCCGCGGTAGTCGTGGTGGTCTTCGTCGTGGTCGTGGTGGTCGCTGTCTTGGTAGTGGTCGTGGTGGTACCGCCCGTGCCAAGCAAGCACTAAATACGGCGCCTTTAATATGGCTATGGAGAGCATATGGCGCTAGTGGGACTAACCTGCGTAATAGTCGTTCTGGTACGTGTAGACAAGACTGGTATCGCAAACGGTGTCGCCTAAATTCTAATAGACCCGTCGTAATCAGCTCTGACCGTCGCTTCCCTTCATCGAGGGTACGCACCAGTATATCCAATACCACCACATTGGTCTGCAAATATGTCAAAAGCTGTTAGCTCTGCAGTTGCTGTAAACATGAGATCGCTCACAGTATATCGCGACACCAATTGCGGACTTGATGCCGCACGCGGCGATTACGAGGCTGGAGAGAGCGAGTTTCATTTTTCTGGGGTTAAGAAAGGACGGTAAGAGATGCGAGTGGCTGCGATCCTTACTTTGACAGTCACTACTACCGCCTGTCGAGCTTTTATAACGCGTCCCGGTCTCGGGCCGCTCGTTCGGAGAAAGTATTCGATGCTTCTCTGCACCTAATTATGGATAATCGAATGTTCAGCATAGCGCCAAATCGGAGTAAAGGGCTTGGAGCTTTTCTGGTCAAGGAAGGCTCGGGCATGAGTCGGACTGGAAAGCACGCCCATATTCGCCAAGACAGACCGTAGTTATTCCTGTCTCCGGCGAGAGTGGGGCTGAATCCGAATCGTGGTTAAATATTACCAGGGCCCGTGTAAGTCGAAGATGTTAAGGTCGGTGCGATGAAGGAACGAGAATTGCTAAAAATGGGGAGGTTCGAAATCGCCGAGAGACATGCCCTGACTGCGGAAGCTGAACACGCCGATGACGCACACTCATACAAACAACTTCCCGGAAACTCATACCGGCGCTGTTCCCATAACCTCGACCGAACTTTCCACGGGCAATCATTACTGGGCAGGGCGCGGTAGATATGTTTAACAAGCTAAGCCCATTTGGGTCGCATTTCGGGTCAGACCCGATAGCAAACAAAATTCATTGCACAGACCGAGCTTTCGCACTTCATCAAGGGCGCACTCTGCATTGCAAGAGCGAAAAAGTCAGCGATGTCGTAGTTCGTGTTTTGTAGTCGCTTAGATCTCATCCCACTCCAGCACCTGTAATCAAGGTAAGCGAACCAATAAAATAGAGGTTCGTTAAGAGCAAATAGCGCATACCGCTGTATACCACCCTGGGTTGGCATTTATGAATGACGTGCTTTGGGAAACCAGATCAACTAGCTTTTGATCTGCGTGAAACACGGCGGCGAGATCGTATGGCGGAACTAAGGAGAGTAATGAGCATCCAAAGGTTGATAATCAAGTTTTTCACTTACGACCAGGGCTAGGCCAGACTGCCCGGAGATTCCTAGTGGCTGCAGAATCGACATTCCAGATCGCGGACCGTAAGAGGCCATGTTTCCCGCAGGACGAGTTGTCGTCGTTCTCAGCTACAGCGGCCAGATAGCCAAATCTTGCGGGGCGATAAACGGGGAAAAGGCTTGGTCAGCCGCTGAGCCTAGCTGACAAACGATTTGCCGCTCACTGAGTCGACCCCGACGTCATCTGAACTTGTGGGAAAGCCCACGATACTCCGAGCCACTTCAGTTTACTCGACGAGTTCTACGTTCGAAGTTGTGAGTTTGGGGTGAGAGGGCCGAAGATTCGACGAATCACTCGCCT
>WSTX01000064.1:0-25475 GCA_019633405.1 Tulasnella sp. 408 | reverse complement strand
CGCGAGGAAAGGTTGCTTTGTATGAGGTGGAAAGGGACCCAATACCCCTGTAGTGAGCGTTCGGGAAGTGGGAGGAGGATGTCGAAGGAAGATCCGGCTACTTTGCTGGAGAAGAAGCTTCTTGAGATAAGCGAGTCTGACTACGAAGAGTAGCAAAATAAGCCTACTGTTGACGACCAGGGAGGAAGATTGCGAAACTCACTACAAGGAGTGGGGTAAATCCTCTTGTACCAGAACCCGAAACTCCCCGAGCGGAGTCGTCTCCACCGTGGTCCTTCGCCTTGCAGACGATTACAAGACCGCCGAACGCCTTCATCCATCATCACGAGATTCCCGAACCGCTTTGCGCGCTCCCCAAGCAACCGTCCAATCTAACACGGGATGAAGAGGGCCAATGCATCCGTAGCTGGCCGCTTCACTTGACTCCCCAATTCACCTGCCCCAACATTGTATGCCACCGCAGCTTGAGGCGAGGCCGCTCAGACCTCAAGAGTGAGTCCCAGAGTGTTCGTTGGATGGTCGGAAGGAGGTGGTAAGATGCATCCCATCTTGCTAGCCCGATGCACACTGCTCTTCAAGAACGTTGACGTCATCAACTCGTCAGAGGCGGAATACAAGGAAGTCGGCATAAGACGCTACATCTTCGGACGTCGAGAGGTAGAGGGTCGTGGTGGTGATTCTACAGTATTTCGAAGGCGATTGGTGGGTGTGTCCTGACGAAGCAAGTCCTCAGCTTAGACGCCGCCAAAAGTCGACGACAGGAAAAACACTCACAGTATGAATGTCTATTTAAATCCATGGAGCCTCCTTTCTCCATGATCTACGTTGCTAATTAAACGCTTTAACGCGAAACGTCCTCCGCGTCGGCCGATTGCCTCTGGGCAAGTTTGTTTCGCCTGTTCCGAGGGATCACTCGCCGGCGGAACGAGGACGAACCGAAGTCGCTGAGGATCGGCTTCCGCCTAGGCCGGTATCATACGAAAGGAATGGTGACGGTTGGGCATTCGAGTTGAGGGTGCGCAGCGGCAGAGTTGCATGCGGTGGGGGGTGAGGAATGAGTGTCTTGAGAGATGGATGCCGCTGTAGAGAGGGGCGTTACAAGTTGCCACCCACTTACGGGCTGGTTCACAGAGACTGTTGTCTTGCATTGTCGAACGAGGTGAAAGAGACGACCATACCGCCCATGGAAAGGTATTGGGTCATCAAGATCGATGCACGGGTTGTCAGTCCAAATCGAAACTGTTGTCCGGGAGGTACACGGGCCTGCAAACCAACCGATACTGCGCGTCAGTGAAGACCTCCTAGAGATAGACGGGAGTAACTTACTATCGTTGCTGTTGTTCCACGAATGAAGGCTTCATGGTGACGGTAAGAGCTAGGTGAGTGCGGAAAGAGGCTCTCCGGTTGCTTGGCCGAGTTTGTTTATTTGGGCTCGCCGCGTGTGTTACATCTGTCCCGCCACGGGATTGACCGTTTCGAGTCTCATTCGCTGTTTTACGGAACACATGTGCAAGAGGGATGGATCCAACTACGCTCCCCGGTAATTTTTGGGCTCGAACACGTGTCCACGAACTAGTCGGCCATGCGCCTGTCGTTGCAGAGGTTTGGCGCATGCCGATCAGGCACGACGTTGTTCAATTCCAACTGGTGCGCCGGACGACCCAGAAGAAACCTTTGCAATTGAATGAACCCAAACTCAGGTAAGCTCGTCTCTCTCTCCAAATAAGACAATTCATCGAAAACGCTTGTTGAGGGCTGTTGATTAGTTCTCATCCTCGGCAATTGCGTTGAACTTGGTACCTTTTCGCGCAGAAGGAGTCCCCCAGACGATCAAGTCACGGACACCCGGGTTCTCCCTCTTTCACCATTCACTACTGAGGCCAAGCCTTGTCCTTTACTGTAGTGGCTTGATTTTGTGGAGTATCACTGGATTAGTTGGAAGCGTTCTTGGCTCCTTTCGTCAGGAGTCAACGGGGTTGACCGCACGTCTTCAACTAGTAGGCAGATGCTGGCCGCCAAAATTTCACATCGCTCCGACGCACATCCCGCTCGCAACAACACCACTGGATGGACTCCTATAACATACATTTCTATGGGGGTACTCATCGGAGCTCCACGCTTTCCGACTATCGAATATTTGGAAAGCACGGGTTCCAGGTTCGGCTCATTCGACTCCTAGTCCTTACGCTAAGTCATCGCGAACATCTTTTACGGTCGTAGAGTCCACTTTACGACTGTTGAGCGACTCTTTTTCAATGTTGCGCTCTGACACGCTCGGCGGCGCAGCGCCAACGAAAGTGGCCGGCCGACCAGCCCTTTCGAGTTTCCACACAACGTTGTTTACTGCCAAAGAGCGAGGCGAAAACTCGTAGAAGTTGACCGGCGGAGATGGTTTCCGTTTTATACCCAACGGGACAACGTGCCGGCCGTTTAGTGATCCTCAGCGACGCTAGGTTCCGTCGCATGCGTGGTTTGCCGTGAGTCCTCATTAGGAAGAGGTGCTGGGGCGAATCGTTTGTTGGTACGTCTCGTGTGCATGGCGGGGCTGCATCTGATGGGTCGAACGGTCACAACGGAAATGGCGACGAGAAGCCATGCCCCGAAACAAGACCGCTCACCTATTCCATCCAGGCCTCCATACGTTTCCCCACCTCGAATCGGATGCTCAATCCAGTCATGCACGGCACTGGGTGAGCTGAGGATGCGCGGGCGAATTTTTGCGTTGACCGGTTCCAAAGGGCAAAATGCCGACGAAGACGGTGTGGGCGGGAACGAGCGGAAAGGATGAGGACCGGTTCGGCCAGCGCGGCAGAGCTGCCGTGGATGAGGTGAAAGGGCAGGGGGAACCGCCGTGCCCGGAGTGAACGTTCGGAAATTCGGAGAATGTGGTGGAAGCGGTACGGAGCTACAATGGCAGACGAAGAGCTGGTGATAAGTCTGAATATGGTGGGAGAGTGTGGGCAAGATTGCTGCAGACTGTTACGGAGAACGAACTTGGGGAGTGCACCAGCGCCTTGAGCTCCTCAATAGCTGCGTGGCAGAGCGTCCTTTCCGTCGTGGGCAAACATTCGATTGCGGTTGCCTCCGAACTCCGTCTTATTTGGTATGACGGGATCCCTCAACCTGCTCTTCTCCTACCCAATCGTAATTGAGAAGACTGAGTGAACTCTCGACTCTCCTTTTGTTCGAACACAACCAGCCGATTCGGTTGTCCCGCTGAATGTTGCGTCACGTTCAAGGTCTGACGAGAGCTGGTATCGCTGGGTCTAGCTGAGGTCCTTTCCTTGATAGCCAAAACGGGGCAGAAAGATGAAAGCCCTCTCGGAAGCCTATCTTCGTAGGGAGTCGGGAAAGGGATGAGTGGTCGGCTGTCTCCAGAGGGACTGGTGGTGCTGTACGGAAGGAAGGGGAGATTTTGATAGCCACAAAAAAACTTGGAGGTCAAAGGCGTTGGGAGTATCCGACGTTACTTCTAAATTCGGCTGGCGGAAGCCTGGTGGCGAATCTGAGGGTGGTGGAAGCACGTCGCCCAACTTAACGCTCTCGATTTGGCAAAAAGTCGAAGAGGAGACAAAGACTAACTTGAAGTATTTTCCATCCAGCCCGGGCCATCCGGATGTCCGAGATTCTCTACCAATGTAAAACTGCTTCGAAACCAGATCCCCATCTCCGACGTCGTGCTGCGTAGAGGCGAGTTCCGTTCCGCTTGTTCTAGGTGACTCGGTGAACGATGAACGATGCCGGCAGCAAAGTCCTCAGGAGAGTTTTGGGAGTCGTGAGGGAGAGTTCAGAGGGGAAACCGAATTCAAGTCGAGCACAGGCCGTCGAGCGCTCGGTGGAACGAGCTTATGCGGTGGATACGGCTTTGGCCTGGGTCGTCTGGAGAGTGGATATTGTCGAAGACGTCTCGAAGGGGTAGTGGCCGACGTAACCACCATGATAGGCTACTGAATGTGAGGTGGACAGGCGCCCATTATCGCAGTAGTGAGCGTTCGGAGGCGGGTGCCTAAGCCTGAAGATGCGGCGACTTTGCTGGATAAGCTTGAGATAACCGAGTCTGAACACGAAGAGTAGCGGCATAAGCTTGCTGTCGACGGTCATGGAGAACGATTTCAAAACTCACTGCAAGAAGTTGGGGGATTCCTCTGGCCCCAGAGCCGAAGCTCCCCGACCAGAGCGGCCTAGCACAATGACCCTTCGCCTGTAGACGATTACAAGACCGTCGTTCACTCCGTGGCCCTTCACTCGTCACCACGAGCTTCCTCGACCTGCTTCACGTCCTCCCCCCAAGAAACCGTCCGATTGAGAAGGCAAATGCATCGTAGTCCGGCGGCTTTGCTTGGCTGACACCGAGCCCCCAAATTCACTTTCCCCCGATATTGTATGCCACCGTAGCTCCTCGAACCAAGCACGTGGAGCCTTGAGAGGGGGTTGAAGCGCGTTTCTTGGGTGGACGAAAGGAGGTGGTAGGATGCATCCCATCTCGCCAGCCCGAACCACACAGATGGTCGGAACGTCGAAGTCGTCGACTCATCGGAGATGGAACACGAGGAAGTCGGAGGAAGACGCTATGGCTTCGGTTTCGAAAAGGTCGAAGGTCGTAGTGGTGATCCGATGGCATTTCGAAAGGCGGGTCGGGGGGTACAACTTTACAAGTCCTGACAAAACATGTCGTCCGCTTCGACACTCTCCGTCCGCGAACATTTGAAGACTGGACGAACGCTGGCTGAATGGTCGACCATTTGAGCCACTGGAGTATCCTTTCTCCAAAGTCTTTGTCGCTCCCTCGATGCAGCGTCGGTCGTTCGCCTCGTCTCTTCGCCCCTGGGGCAAGTTTGCGCGGCCTGTGCCGAAGAATCGTAGCCGACGGAACGATCTCGGACCGCAGTCGTTTGACTATTGAGTTTTGTGAGCTTCGAGAGCGTACGAGGGGGATGGTGACGGTTGGGCTTCTGAGTTGAGCGTTCGCGGTCGTAGGACTGAATGCGGTGGGGAGGACGGGAGGAGTGTCCTGATCGATAGAAGCCACTCTTGAACGGGGCGTTAGAAGCTGCCATCCAGATACACTCCATTCCACAGAGAGCGCTTTCTTGTATAGTTGAACGAGGTCAAAGAAGCGTATTGGGCCGGCGGGATCGACACACGACTTGTCGGTCCAGATTCAAATTGCCGCCGGGAGAGACACGAGCCTGTCACATACCAGCCGATACTGCGCGTCAGTGAAGACTTCTCCTGGCAAGGGACAGGAGTAGCTTACCATCATCTTTGTTGTTCCGCGAGTGAAAGATTCATGGCGACGCCGTGACGGGGAGGGGTGAGTGCAGGAAGAGACTTTCCGAGTGCTTGGCCGGGTTTGTCGCGGGACTGAGGGACCAGAGAGCCAGCCTTGGTCGGTCTGCAATGGGTGATAGAAGCTGTGGCCTTGACAGCGGGCTATTGGGAGATGATAGCAGGAGAGATTATAAGCGTACCCCAGGCGCGTGCATTAGTAGCGGCTCGACGAAGAGGGGGAGAACGCAGTGGAGCGAGAGAGGTTCGCTTGACAAACTTTGTTACATGCCGATCAGGCACCACATCCAATCTCCTCTCTTCATTTAACCTTTTGTATGTGCTCCAACCCCTGACAGACAGCACTCACAGACCGAGGGACAAGCAAGTTGACTTTCTTCTCTTCCGGGAGTCGCGGCCCGGTGAATGGGAGAGAGGTTGAATGCACCCCAACGCAAACAACGGCGGAGTTTGGACGCCTGCGGTTGACGGTGCCGCGGCAGCTTGGAGGATGTCAAGATCATAACAAGTGCCTTCCAAAGATGTGGTATACAGGGGATTGGGCGTTGTTCGATGTTGTTTTTCACTACCTCTAAGATCGCCAAGTGTTTGCGCAGGACAAATGCGCCGAACTCGGTATGTTTTCGCGAGAAGGTCCCTAAGGCGATGATGTCGCTGACACTCGGCTTCTCCCTCTTTCCCCACTAACTGCATGAGCCGCGTCTCGTCCTTTGCTGCGGCGGCTTATTTTATGATCGCCTTCTGTGAAGTATTGTCGGATTTGGAAGTCTTTTTGGATCTCCTTGTCAGGAGTCAACGGGGCTCACCACACGTCCTCGACTGCGGATGCTTGCCCTCAAAAATGTACGTCGCTCGGGCGCGCCTCAAGCCTCCCACAGCACAGTAGGATCGACTTCTATGCAACACGCCTCTGTATGAATATTCACCGGACCTCCACACCGTCCCACTTCCGGATTTTCGGAGAGCACGCTTCTCGGCGCCGGAACCGCCTCCTCACCATGCTTCGGCTCACTCCACCCCAGCTCCGCACGCTCAATCAAAGATCGCAAACATATCTTACCGTCGTTAAATACAACTCATTGCTGTTCGACCTGCCCGTTTCAAAGTTGGGCTTAGAATTTGACTGGTCTAGAGGGGAAGGCGTCTCGAGATTACCGTGACGTTAGCCAACGTACACGGGCCACCTAGCGTGAGCGTGGAGTTGAATAAGAGCTGATTTTCTTTTCCCATCTGCTCTGCTATGTAATGGTATAAGAGACGAGTAAATGGTGTAGCATTCTCTGGACAAGACAATTGGCAAACGATCTCTAGGGGAAAAACACGGGCCACCTAGCGTGAGCGTGGAGTTGAATAAGAGCTGATTTTCTTTTCCCATCTGCTCTGCTATGTAATGGTATAAGAGACGAGTAAATGGTGTAGCATTCTCTGGACAAGACAATTGGCAAACGATCTCTAGGGGAAAATCTATCGGGTAGTAGCCGGGTACCGGAGGGATTGCTTACCAACCAGTCAGGTAATGTCTCTCGGAAAGTGTGAGGGAAAGATGGAAGTACATGTAGGTACTTGATCTATGCTTGAATAGGCCATTCTATGGGTAAAATGAGCTTACCCTGTTAGTTATGACTAGAGGGAGCCATACGCCGACACGGTTTCACGTCCGTATTATGGGACCGGTGGACCTCGGTTTATTTAGGTTCATGGCCGAGTCATAGATGAGAAATATTGAGCTATAGGTCAGGCCCAGCCCATGAGCATTTCGCTGTGTATTTACATAAACGAAGATAACTGAGACTAGAAATATCAATCGGGGGCGAAGATATTAAGGCACTCGAGCTGCCAAAATGGTCAGGAGTGGCTGGGTAGTAATGATGTACATTGACCGCCACGCTACAAGATATCTTTCGCCTGATCATGGAAGTGAAGTACTGGCGCTCATATTACGTATCAAGAAGCCATCGGGTGAAGAAGGGCACAGTTGTGTTTAGGCTGAGCAGCTCTCCTCATCAGAGCTAGTTACCCAGAGCTCCGAGAATCTGAGAAACATCAAGTATAGACAGAGACCCATTTTGAAAGGCAGCGAGGTGCCCATTGAAGAGAGCCACCCAATCCTCGTCCGAATCCCAGTATTGTGGGGGGAGCCAAATGAACCGAGAGGAGCCGAATGTTATCCAATGATCTTGAAAGCGTGGATTTACGTCGGACTGGTAGCTGCAAGGACTGTCACATCTTTGACGGGTGGTGACATCCCAAGTGGCGCAACTGCCGTCGCGGCAGCGAGCCAGGATAAGCGTTCCATCTGATGAGAAGGATACGGACATGACCCAGTCACTGTGTCCCTCGAGCGGTTCACCTACCGCAACTCTGGTCTGAGGATCCCAGAGTCGAATCGTCTTGTCGTCGGATCCGGATGCAAGATACTTGCCGTCGGGCGAGAAGCAAACGGACCAAACCCAGTCCGTGTGACCTTCGAGAGGGTCGCCCACCTGCACTCCAGTTTGAGCATCCCAGAGTCGGATCGTCCTGTCATAGGACCCAGATGCAAGATGCTTGCCATCTGGTGAGAAACAAACGGACCTAACCTTCCAACTGTGACCTCTGAGTGGCTCACCCACCACGACGCCGGTCTGAGCATCCCAGAGTCGAATTGTCTCGTCATTGGATCCGGATGCCAGAAGCTTGCCATCGGGCGAGAAGCAAACGGAGCTAACCACGCCACTGTGACCTGTGAGCGGTTCACCCACTGCCGCCCCGGTCTGAGGATCCCAGAGTCGAATTGAACCGTCGTCGTATCCGGATGCTACAAGCTTCCCATCGGGCGAGAAGCGGACGGAGTTGACCTTGGCGCTGTGACTGATGAGGGACCCGGCCACCGCCGCTCCGGCCTGAGGATCCCAGAGTCGAACTGTCTTGTCATCGGATCCGGATGCGAGAAGCTTGCCATCTGGAGAGAAGCAAACGGACCAGACCCTTGCACTGTGACCTGTAAGTGGTTCACCCAACGCTACCCCGGTCTGCATATCCCAAAGTCGAACTGTCCCGTCGTCGGATCCGGATGCCAAAACCTTGCAATCCGGCTGGAAGCACACGGCATTAATCCCAGCACCGTGTCCGATGAGCGGTTCTCGCACCAACGTTTTGGTATCGGTACCCCAGAGACAAATTGTTTTGTCGTCGGATGCCGATGCGAGCAGACGGCTGTCTGGGGAAAAGCAAACAGACATGACCCGTTCACTGTGACCTGTGAGTGGTTCACCCACTGGTGCCCCAGTCTTTGGATCCCATAATCGAACTGTGTGGTCTTCAGATCCGGACGCCAGGAGTTTGCCGTCTGGGCAGAAGCAAACGGAGCAAACCCTCGCACTGTGTTCCGTGAGAGGTTCAGCCACCGTTGCTCTGGTCTCGATATTCCAGAGTCGAATTGATTTGTCCTGAGATGCGGATGCCAGAGTCCTGCCGTCTGAGGAGAAGTGAACGGACCGAACCGACTGGCTGTGACCTGTGAGTGGTTCCCCCACTGTGGCTCCTTTCTGAAGATCCCAGAGTCGAACCGTGTGGTCGGCAGACCCAGATGCCAGAACCATACCATTGGGAGAGAAATCAAGTGACCGAACTCTCTCAGTGTGACCCGTGAGAGGATCACTCACTGGCGTTCCCGTTTGAGCATCCAATGATTGAAGAGTTCCGTCCTCCAATCCAGCTACGAGGACCCTGCCATCTGGTGAGAATGCAACAGTTTTCACCATCTCATTTAGAGACCGAGTCCAAAGATTTGATGGCCACGTTGACATCCGGTGACCGTGTAAAACTCGGACTTTTGCATCTTTTCCATAGATTCCCCATATTTGAGTCTCTGTAGGACATTGAGGAAGCGCCGAGATATAAATATGGAGCGGTCCAAACGAAATCGGCTCCAGGAACGCGGTGATGAATCGTTTGACATCGTCCCAAAGTGCAACAAGTGTATCACTTTTGAACAGCTCTCTAGGCCGTTCCTTAGACCTTTCATTTAGCTAAACTGGCCATTCTCGGGTTGAACTTGGGCGTGTAACTCACCAAAAGCCATTGATGCACCCGCTTTGCCGCGCTGATCGCCTCCGTGGTAGCTCCGACCAGGCTCATCACTTCCAGCCAGTACATGATCTTCTTCTCGCTGAATGACTTGAAATAGGCAATTTCTGCAGTCGTTTCGCTCTCGACCGATTCTGGCCACTTAGGTCCTTGCGTCAGATGAACCGGCCATGCTCGGCAAATATATCGAAGCCCTTTGGGTAGCACTCCCTCCACAACATCCTGCAACTCCAAACTTGATTTTGAGACGTCTGAAAGATTACAAACGTTCTCTTTGAGACTTTCGAGCATAATTTCGAAGCACGTGTTCGCTAACTGCTGATGGCACTGGGCAAGTTCGACGTAGAACGGTTGCTGCTTGCATCGGAGTTCGCTGGTCAATAGATCGTATATGGACGCGTGCATCAAGCGCAAGGATTCTGTCGGAGACTCGGGGATTAGGAGAAGTGAGGTAAGGTCCACGAGGATGTCGTTCCGTAGAAATGCGATGATGTGCTCTTGATTTGCCCCGTCGAAGACCTCGTGTCTGCAGTAGATGCTGGCGATGACTTCGAGCGAAACAGGATGTGGGGCCGCGACAAGAATTCCCAGGATTCGGCTTAGAATATCCTGCCTTCCAGGGTCTAACCTCACACTATCGAAGGCTTTGGAGAGGATTTGGTGGTACAAGTCGTCCAGCCCGCTCCATGCCGACGGCCGTTTCAACAACGCCCGCAATCGGTCTGCAGGTGAGCCATTGTTCATGTACGTGATTGCAGTACGCGCCCACTGAAATAGACCCTGAGACATTTGAACCAGTTGTTTGACGTCCCCGGGAGGAGGCCAGTCCCCCGGTAGGGCTCGGTCATCCCTGATCTCAGTGCAAGCGGCTTGTATGAATCGGGTGAGATCATTGTTCACGTCGGGTGCCGAGTCCAAGTCTTCCTTAAGCCATTCCTTCGACTCTAGATTGCGAAGTATAGCAGCCTCGGGGCGAGACGTAACGAGAAATTTGACATTGTTCGGCAACGATGAAGAGTGTTTATGAATGAGCTTGACGAAATCCACGGCGTCCTTGGTATTGTCACATTCGTCGAGAGCATCAATGACGATAAGAATGGGATGCGTTTGCAGCTTGAGTTTGGCAAGCGGAGCGACTAGGAGGGTCTCGAACTGTTCATCAAGCCGTCGCCCTGGATCCGCAATGTCCTCGTTCTCTCGCACGCTCTCTAGAATTGCATCCTTCACCTCCAAAACAAGACTGCTGCCAAGTTGCCTCGCAAGAGCGCAGACCATACGAGAGTTCACCGTGGTCTGGCCACGACGGTAGTGGAATATGGCGCATGAGGCTCGGCATTTCCAGTTGTGAACCACGGTTGAGGCAACCGTTGATTTTCCGCGCCCAGCCATTCCACAGATCCATAGGACCGGGTTTAGGGCGGATGCATCCCTAATCCAGTCGTCGATTTTCTTCAATATCTCCAATCTCGTCCCAGGGAAACAGATAATATCCTCGATCGTATTTCCTCGTGCTCCATACTGCCCATCTCCAAGGCACTTCAGGAGGCGTCGTCGTTCTTTCCGTAATTCGACATTTTCTGGAACAAAGACTTAATACAGCTGCTTATGGTAGATTTAGGTCACTTGCCCAGTTCAATTATGATGTTTCGGCTATCAAGACTAGCAAGAAGCTATTGCCGAGGGGTTAGTCAACATCGCGCCACAACAGGGCTATCTTGCACGAACATGGATTTCTTCTTGAGTAGTTTGTATTTTTTGTTGGTACTCTTTCAAGTTTTCGGCGTGGTCACGAGCGGAGAATGCTTTCCCGAATCGACCTAACGAGCTCCACTCTTCGACCTGGCCTTTGACCCGGACAAGCTCCCTGAAGAGCCAGTTAGCACGCCGTTCTCAGCAAGTCAAAGTCATCTTACATGTGCAAGGCATTAACCTGACCGACCATATCTTCTTCTTCCATGGTAGATTTTCCTTTAAAGTTCGCAAGCAGAGCGCTGAGCTTAGACGTGCGATGGCCTAGGTCGATCGCCAGGCTGTCGAAACCGATTTACTATGTTTGGTGAGTGGTTCACCAACTGCCGTTCCTGTCTGGGCATCGAAGAGTCGAACTGTACCGTCCCGAGATCCAACCGCCAGCACTCTACCATCCGGTGAGAATGCGACCGTTGTCACTGGGTCATCTGAAGATCGTGTCCAGATGTGTGATGGCCACGTTGACATTCGGTAACCTTGCACAATCCGAGTCCTCGCATATTTTCCATAGAGGCTCCATATTTCAGTCCCCACTGGACAGTGGGGAAGCGCTGAAACGTAAATATGGAGTGGGTTAAATGAAATCGGCTCCATAAATGTCTCAATGAATCTCCGAACATCCCCCCACAGCGCTGCAAGTGGAACACGCTCGGGTATGTCTGTGGATTGTTGCTTCAAATATCGGTTCAGTTTTTCGGCCACCTCCGGAGTCTGAACTTAGGTGTTATCAACTTACCAAAAGCCATCGATGTACACCCTCCGCCGCAACAATTGCATCCATGATAGCTCCCACTAAGCTCATAACTTCAAGCCAGGCCATGATCTTCCCCTTGCTAAACGATTTGAAATATTCCAGCTCAGTTATGGCTGGAGTCTCATCCTCACTGGATGACGGCCATCTGACTCCTTGTGTTACATGGGTGGACCATGCTCGGCAACAGTACTGAAGACCCTTGGATCCCTCCCACTCCACGACTTCATGAATCTGTGGCGATGGTTTCGAAAGCTTTGAGAGGCTATAGACGCTCTCTTTGAGACCCTCTAGCATTATCTCCAAGCATAGGTTTGCTATTAGCTGATGGGACCGAGCAGGATCCACGTAGAATGGCTGCTGCTTGCATCGGAGCTTACTGACCAGTAGATCACGAATGGATGTGTGCATGAGACGTATTGATTCAGTAGATGATTTGGGAATAAAGAGGAGGGAATTGAGGTCTGCCAAAACATCTTTGTGTATAAACGGTATGACGTTTTCTTGATTTTCTCCGTCAAAAATTTCGTGTTTGCTGTAGAGCGTGGCAAGTACCTTGAACGAAACAGGATGAGGGGCTACTACCAGAGTTCCCAGCACTCGGTGAAGAATATCCAACCTAACAGGGTCCAACCTCACGTTATCAAAGGCCCTGGAGAGAATTTGGTAGTACAAGTCGTCGAGCTCGCTCCAAGCTGATGGCCGTTTGAGCAACATGCGCAACCGGCCGGCGGGGGAACCATTGCCAATGTATGTGATCGCGGTGCGTGCCCACTGAAATAATCCCTGAGACATTTGGACTAGCTGCTGAATGTCCCCTGAAGAAGGCCAATCCTCTGAGAGATTGTGGTCATCTCTGATCTGGGAGCAGGCGTGTTGGATGAATCGGGCAAGGTCTTTGTTGATTTCCGGCGCCGAGTCCAAGTCCTCTTTGGCCCATTGTTTAGATTCAAGATGGCGACGGACGGGATCGTCAGGGCGACATGTCAGCAGGAATTTGACATTAGTGGGGAATGAAGGAGAGTGTTCATGGATGAGTCGGACCAAGTTCACCGCGTCATTCGGATTGTCGCATTCGTCGAGGGCGTCAATAACAACGATAATGGGATGTGGATGATTCTTGATCTTTGCAAGCGGAGTCACGAAGAGAGTCTCGAACTGCTCATCAAGCCGTCGGCCTGGTTCTGCGATGCCCCCGTTCTGCCGCACACTCTCCAGAACCGCGTTTCTGACCTCCGGTACGAGACTACTTCCAAGCTGCCGAGCGAGAGCGCAAATTACACGGGAGTTGACCGCGCTTTGACCACGACGGAAGTGGAAGACTGCGCATGAGGCTCGGGATCTCCAGTGATGAACAACGGTGGACGCGATAGTCGATTTTCCTCGCCCTGCCATTCCGCAAATCCACATCACCCCGTTTGAGAGAGAGGTATCCCTGATCCAATTTTCAATTCGCTCCAATACGTCAAGCCTTGTCCCGGGAAAGCAGATGATATCCTCGATCATAGTTCCTCGCGCTCCAAACTGTCCGTCTCCGAGGCATTTCAATAGACGATCCCGATCTTTTCCCAGTTCATTATTCAATGCAGAGCAAATTAGTACGGTCTAATGGTATATGTTGGCTACTCACCGAGATCAGCTATAATATTTCGACTGTCGACGCTAACAAGGAGCTAATTCGTGACGAATGAGCCGATGTCGCGCTGCAGCAGGAAGGTTTGTCACGAACCTGTATTTCTTCTCGCGCCGTTTGAATTCTTCCTTGATAATCCTTTAGCGTTTCGCCGTGGTCACGTGCCAAAAACGCTTTCTTGAATCGGCCTAAGGAGCTCCACTCCTCTACTTTCTCATTCACTAGCACAAGCTCCCTGCACATAAGGTCAACACGCCAGTTCGAAAAAACCAAGATCAGCTTACTTTTGCAAGGTATCAATCTGGTCGGCCATATCCTTGTCGTCTATTGATCCTCCTTGGTATTTCTCGACAAGCTGGTTCAGCTTGGAAGTGTGATATCCGAGGTCGGTGGCAAGGCTATCGTTCCTGTCCATCGTCTGCAACAAAATAGGGTTTTAAGACCTGGAGGAAGTGGTATACCGACAGTCTGTGGTACCTTGAGTGTTTCTACAAACGCTAACCCGACTTTGGCGACCGCTCCTATATAGGCCCCAACGACGGGAATGGCTCCAGATCCGATCTCCACGCCCTTGAAAGTCTTCCTAGCTACTGAGAGTGCCTCGTCGCTAATCAAACGGCGCTCCTTTTGCGTCTGAGGAGTACTTAAGAGAGAGCCTCTAGGGATGAGTGGGTTTGGGGTAGAACTGTCTGACGTGGATGCCGGTTTTGCGGTGCCCGTCGCCAGGTCCTGTGCAGGGGTGTCTGGCCCGCCCTGCCCCGTGGACTGGATTTGGACTGTTGGTAATGATTCAAGACCATCCGCGATGCCGTCGTCTGAGTAGATTGAATAATTAGTGTCCGGCTCGTTCGTGAACGTTTGGGCAACACCTACCCTTCGCCCACCTGTACTCCAAGCGTTCCTTCGAGAGCTAGATGAGAAAAACGAGCTTAAACAAGAGAACCTAACGACCTACGTTCAGAGCGTTCGTTGTCTTTAACAGGTCATCTTGACAGGTCTGGAGGAGCAGAGCACATTTACTGGGGCGGTTGGAGGCCATCGACTTGATGATCTGAAGAAACTTCCATCTTTTCATTGCCGCTTTAGAGGATGCGTCCCTTAGCCGTGTGTGAATTTCGTCGAGGGTTCTGGTCGAGACATGCTGTAGCGAGCTGACCCCTCTTCGCAGCACTGCACTGAACTCACTCTCTGTATGCTTCGATGAGATTTTGAAGCTCTTTTGTCACGTGAGGCGTATCTATCGAAATATCTCCGCATGAATTGATGGTATCGATCAAACTTTCCGCTGCGCTCGTCGAATCGGATGGCCACTCAGTGCCCTAAAACATGGTCAGGATCAACGATGCAAAGCCAATATATCTCGAGCCGACAAACTTTAAGAATCGATACTACAGCTGATTTCAAGGACTCTACTCTCTTGCCAAGGTCTGAGTTTAAGGGGTCATCTGGAGGAGCTTGTGGCCGGCCAGAGTTCGCGGGTGCTTTGGGAGGCGGCTGGGTGGTAGTCAGCATCGATCCACCTCTGATGACGATGATCGGGTATGCGTAAGTTTAGTTGATGCAACTAAGAGCAAGCCGGGAGTGATATGGGGAGAGATGGAAGAGAGCAAGTCGTCCACAGCACCGCCTCGTGGGCTGTTGCACAGTCATGACTCGTGCACGTGGTTTCGATCTACGCTGAGTCACAGGCCATTTCGAGCCCCTCACATGTCAGCAATCGAATCGAGTGTAGCTTCAGAGTGCTTAAGCGCCTTGAAACCTAGAGCCACTACATGCGTCACGTTGCGCCGTGCCCGTGTGTGAGCGTCGAGGACCGGAGGCAAAGTCGCTGAAAATCCAGTCTTTAATCGAAGCTCGACGCAATCAGCGCTACAAACAATGCGGCGAGTAGAAGCTTCGTGTCTATCAGTGGTGCTAGCCTAAACGCTAGGTCATACAGGCCAAACGACGTATAGAAACCGCGGACCGCACACCGCTTGGCGGCTATAAGGCACACCACCAACACCACCAACGAGAATGTGCGCGTCCAACCAGCCCTCTACTTTCGCCCAACGTCGCTTAATCCCCACTAGCGAGGCGGCAACTCGTAGAAGTTGACCGTCGAAGGTGGTTTCCGACCAGGCGGATAAGGTGCCAGCCGTTTTATAAGCCTCATCGACGAGATTTAAAGGTTCGCTCGTATGCATGGCTCGCGTTGGCTCGTTATTAGGGACGGGTGCTGAGGCGAATCATTTGCCGGTATGTCTTGCATGCGTGGCGTGGCGTCGGGTGTGCTACACAGAATGGGCCCAAACGTTCCCCACTTCGGATCGAATACCAAACCTAGTCACGCGAGTCGCTGATTAGGCCGAGGTTGGGCGGGGGTTTTGCGTCGATAAACTGGTCCAGAGAGACAGAGACGTTGTGACTGCGGGCGGACGGAAGGGAAGGAGAGGTTTGGTCAGGGTGACAGAGCTGCTAGCGCTGCCGCGGATGACGTTAGAAGGGAGACCCACCGTGCCACGTAGTGAACGTTGAAACGTTCAGAGGATGCCGTCGAAGCAGCAAGGAGGCACAATGCGGGACGAGGAACTGGTGATAAGCCGTTATGATTACGATGGGGAAGTGGCGTAAGTTTGCTGCCGATGGTCATGGAGAAAGATCTTGGGACCCACTCGGACATATAAACGTCCGAGTGCACCTAGAGCCCGAACTCACCAACAGCCGCGTAGGAGAGCGCCCTTTCGGTCGTGCGCAACCATTCAGCTATCGTTTCACCCCGAACCCTTTTCTTGTCATGCCCTGATTCAACACTCCGCTTCGTCGCCTCCCTCTGCCCTCCTGCCCAACACGGCAGTGGGGACAGTCGAGCCAGCTCCCATCGCATTACTTGGTCGAACGCGAAAAGCCATCCCGGTTTCCCGCTGACGTTGGTGCCACACGCAACGTCTGTCGAGCTGAATCAGCAGGGCCTAGCTGAAGGGGTTTCCTCGATGGCCAAAACGGAGTGGGAAGGCGGAGCCCGTCTTGTTAGCCTATCCTCGGTGAATGCTGGGATAGCTGGCTGATTGAGGATGACATGCTGTTGATGTGTGGAAGGAAGGAGAAACGCCGCGCATTTTAATGGCCAAAGACTTGGACTGGTGGGCGCACGCTATCACGTTAGACGCTTTCGATCCGCTAAAAGTTGACGATGAGACAAAACGCTGACCTGAAGAAGTTTCCATCCAGGCTGCGGCATCTGCATGTTTCCGATTCTATACTAACTCCCGAATGCCTCGAGACGAGATGTGCTCGGCGTCGTGCTGCCGGTGGGCGAGTTCCATTCCGGGCGTTATAGCCTATGGGTGTCTCGTCCGATGAACGATCCCAGAAGGGACATCCTCGATGAGAACTTTGGGGACTTGGGAAAGCTCAGAGAGGTATAGCGAGCTGGATGGAGAGTTCGAATTGGTGCTATAGAGAGATGGATTGAACGTGGAGGGGAGTAAGTAAGAGAAAGTACCGCCGCCAAAGCGGGCAACTCCAGGAGTGAGGCGCTGGTGGCTGCCCAACCAATGCCTTCTTTTTCGCCAAGCGGATTGTTGTCCATTCTTGAATGAAATGAATGAGACGACGAATTGGCCAGGGCGAGAGTATTGGATCATCGGGACGGATGGGTGTTCCTTGATCGCCTTGGTTGTCGGTCCAGATTCAAACGGTCGTCTTGGGAGATGCACACACTTGCGAACAAGCCATTCATGCGAGTAAGTGGGAGCAGTAAAGCGTGAGGTGAGAGCAAGCAACCATCCCTGCTTCCGTTCGTGAATGACGACTTCTGCCGAGGGGAGAGGTGGAAGTATGGAGGGAGACTTTGTAGAGGTTTGGTAGAGTTTGTCGACACAGGACGCAAAACGACGTTTTCTGGAGCCGAAAACCTAGCAAAAAATCACCTCCACCTGCCTTATTAGGCAGGTGGGGCCGGGTTTTGGCTGGGATTCCGGCAAAATTCCCTCGTGAGAAAACGTCGTTTTGCGCGCTGTGCGACCCTCAAGCCAAAGGCCAGATGCAGCACCAACCGTGGAGATTGGACCAGAGGCGCTGCAAACTCCTTCACACTACGGACCTCCTACATTTGAGTATCTCAAGGTGCTCAATTGGGATGTGATGGCAGGATCCTGAATTCGCGTCAGGCAAGCTCGCTCAAGACCCACAGCTTCAGTTTCATATACTATCGTTCTGATCCAGAGATGCCCCTCACCCCGGTTGTGCAACCTCCCAAGTCGTCATCATCACAGCCGATATGGCGAAGGCACCGGGCAGTGCAATCGTTCCAACTTTCGGGTTTTCATAAGATGCTCTTCCGCCTCGGGAAATGACGTCTCTGACACTCTGGATCAATGGTGCTCCCCTCTTAGAACAGAACCTCCCCAAACTACCTAAAAGTGCCCTTGTAAAGAGGAGGTTTTTATGCATGGCAATCGAGTATGATTGCGCAGTAGGGTGCGCCTGCCCTCACAACACATTCTGGCCGACAAGGATCTATCGCAGTCGGCTAGGAGTATAGGATACACCGCTATCACAAGTATGCGCACTTCGACGAACTCCCTCCCGCTTCCCCAGCCACCATCGCTTACCGCACACCAGGCAGCAATTCGTCTGCACTGTCCACCGCAGTATCCGAATCTGTTCAGCGACCCTCTCGAGATCGACAACGTGATGACTTGCTTGTAATTCTACGTGAAGGAGGTTTTCGGGTTCCGTTGCTGTCGCGGTTTGACGTGTATCCTCATGAGCGTATCGATGCTCCGCGAAGCTCTTGGTAGTACGAGGCACCAGGTTCAGAGTACACTTGGCGTCTCGGGTGTCCGAATAGACTAGGGCGTCTGCGCGGCAAGGGTGAGGGGCCGTGTCCGGAAGTAGAAGGAGCTGCCGATTCCACTCACGCCGTCTTTCCCCAGCCGCCCACTTCAAATAGCATCGTGCCCATAACAAACCAAGCTACGGAGGGTGCTTGATGGTGCGACTTTGACGGTGGATTTGATCTTAATCGGCTGGCACAGAGGGGTGGCCAAGCCGCGAATAATGCCGGAGGCGCTGTGGTGGGCATGGAAGCGATGGCCTTGACCGGGTGGGATGACGGGCTGACGTTACGTAGGGGATGCTACCCTGGTATCGAGAGTTCGGCGGATGGAAAGCTGTTGTCGAAGCAGAAAGAGGCACCGTTTCGAGTCGAGCAGCTGCTGCTGAGCCCTTCCGACTATGATGAACGAACATCGTAAGCTGACCGCAAACGTTTGGAAGTATCCTGGGACCTAATACGAAGAGGTGAGATGCTTGTATCGTCCTACGGCATTCAACTCCCATACCGTCTCCACCTCGCAGAACGTCCTTTTACTCGTTGGAGATAACGAAGCCGTAGTTCGTTACGGATCCTTCTTCTCCGTCATTATGAGACTCGCCCGCCTGCGCCGGAAACCCTCATTCCCCATCTAGCGCTCCAGTTGACGACTTCCCTGGGGGGGGGGGGGTAGCGCGCCGTAGTTTGGGTACCGTCTTTGACTTGCACATGAAGCGAGTTGGTTTCCACCTAACGTTGTTATCTGCTGGGGCGTTTGTCGATCGAATTCGCTGGACCGGAAGTGCGGGTCGAAGGTGGTTCTCGTATCAATAAAGCTCGACCGGGAGACCAGTCCAATCTCGGTGGCTGGTTGATTCGGAGTGGGAGATGTTGAGCGGTCAGCGAACCAGAGAGGAACCACGGTGTAGCCTGCGAGACGAAGAAAGCGGCGGGCGCCACAATTTTGACGGCGAAGGGTTTGAAGATTGAAGTCGTTTTAGTAGCTGTTGCTACCTAGAAAGTGGGTCGATGGGCTCCATCATGGCGATTCCAGGTGGTGGAAGCACTATAGCGAGTTCAGACTCCCGTCCCTCTGAAGAGTGGACGGCACAGACGCACACTAACCAAGCGGCTCGGTCTCGAAAGTGCGATGTACGGAGATTCGAGGTTGCTTCCTGGCGATAGCTCGGGCGCTTTGCCGCAAGATGTCTTCATCGTGGTTCCGCCTGGAGGCATCGCAATGACTGGCGGCTATCTCAGCTAATTGCTGTAGCGGTCTCCAATCTGAGGTCTTCCAGGATGGTGCCATGCTGGAAGCGTTGGGAAATCTGATGAGACAAGAATCTCGTTGGGTGCCTTGCGTCATTGTAGGCCTGAACGTGGACGGGGGGATACAGAGGTGTAGACCCAGCGGAGGTCATGACCCAAGGACGTGCTGCCAGTCCTTGATTGCCCGTGTCGATACACTCTGTTCTAGCAACAGCGTGGGCTTTCTTTGGTGGGCGAAGTGAAGAGGAGAGCGATGCAATTTGAGGGAGTGAATTGAATCATTGCGACTGAAGGTGCTCTTGAGCGGATTTGAGGTCGGTCCACATCCAAATCGTAGCTTGGAGATTCACCCACCCGCGAACTCGCCACTACTCCAAGTACGAGGATGACCGTATATAGAAGAAGGCACGGATTACCATTTTTGCTTCCGAGAGTAGCTGCTTGACAAAGGAGAGAAAGGTCAAACACTCCAAATGATGTGGAGCCAAGGTCGAGGTCAAGTTGCTTGGCGGAGTTTGTCGCAATACCGATCAGGCACCACGATGACTGGCGCGCCAAATACAACCCGAAAGAGACCTTTCCAATTGAATGACCCCAAGTTCTGGTAAGTTCATCCCTTTCCAAATAAGCCACTTGACTTTCTTCGCTTCGGTGAGTCGCGGCCCGGTGAACGGGAGAGAGGTTGAGCGTACCTCAGCGCATACAACGGCGGAGTTTGGACGCATCCGTTTGACGGCGCCGCGGCATTCCAGCTCCAAGATGTGGTATACCGGGGATCGGGCGTTTTTCGCTGTTGTTTTCCGTGTCTCTGAGATTCCCAAGTGTTGCATAAGGCAATTGCGTTGAACGTGTGTGTGTTTTTACGAAAGGGTCCCTTACGCGATGATGTCACTGACACCCTGCTTCTCTCTCTTTCCCTATTCACTGCACGAACCGGGTCTTGTCCTTTCTGCTGTGGCTTACTCTATTATCGCCCTTTGTGGGGTATCGTCGGATTTGGAAGCGTTTTTGGTTCTCCTCGTCTGGAGTCAATGGGGCTGACCACACGTCCTCGACTGCGGAGAGCTGCCCCCAGAAATGCAGGCCGCCCGGGCGCGCCTTGCGCATCCAACAGGACAGCTGAATCGACTTCTAGGCCACACGCTTTTATATGAATATCCCTCGGACCTCCATGCCTTCCCACTTCCGGACGTTCGGACAGCACGCCTTTCAGCTCCGGAACCTCCTCCCCATCACGCTTCGGCTCACTCCGCTCCGGGTCCGCACTCTAAATTCATAATTTCAAACATATCTTACCTTCGCCAATCCAAGTTACTGCCGTTTGACCCGCCTATTTCAAAGTTGGGCGTATAATTCGACCGGTCGGGAGGAGAAGGCGTCTCGGTATTACCGTGACATTAGCCGACGTATATGGGTCAGTGAGTGTCAGCGTGGAGTAGAATATAAGCTGCTTTTCTCTTCCCATCTGCTCTGTTATGTGCTGGTCTAAGGTACGAGTAAATGGTGCAGCGTTGACTGGACAAGACAGTTGGCGAACAATTTCGAGGGAGGAAATCTATGGAGTAGTAGCCGGGTGGAATCGCTTACCAACCATTGATGTAAAGTCGCTCGGAAAGGGTAAACGAAAGATGAATGTACACATAGGTACTTGTGCTATGCTTGAATAGGCTTTTGTCTGGGTAAAATGAGCTCATGCTGTTAGGTATGACTAGAGGGAGCCATGCGCCGACACGATTTAGCGTCTGTATCATGGGACCGGTGGACCTGGGTTCGTTTAGGTTCATGACCGAGTCACAGATGAGAATTCGTGAGCAACAAGGTTTGGCCACACCCATGGGCATTTCACTGTGTATTCATGCAAGCGAAGATAGACTCAGACTATAATCCGGGGGCGAAGATATAAAGGTACTCGAGCTGTCAAAATTGGTAGGGAGTGACAGGGTAGTAACAATATACCTTGACCAACATGCTACAGAACGTCATTCATCTGATTATGCAAGGGAAACACTAGCGTTCATATCATGTATCAAGAAGACATCGGGCGAGAAGGTGCAGAATTGCGTTTAGGTTGAGCAGCTCTCATCATCACAGCTGGTTAGTCAAAGTTCCGAGAACGTCAGCTACATCAAGAATTGACAGGGTCCCATTTTGAAAGGCAGCGAGGTGCCCGTCGAAGAGAGCCACCCCATCACGACCCGCATCCCAGTATTGTGAAGGAAGCCAAAGGAGGCGAGAGGAGCCGAATGTTATCCAATGATCTTGAAAGCGTGGATTTGTGTAGAACGGGTGGCTGCGAGGGGTGTCACATCTTTGACGGGTGCTGACATCCCAGGTGGCAAGACTGCCATCGTCACATCGAGCCAGGATAAGCGCTCCATCTGATGAGAAGGATACGGACATGACCCAGTCACTGTGCCCCCTAAGTGGTTCACCAACTGCAACTCTGGTCTGAGGATCCCAGAGTCGAATCATCCTGTCGTGGGATCCGGATGCGAGATACTTGCCGTCGGGCGAGAAGCAAACGGACCGAACCGTGTCCCGGTGACCTCGGAGAGTTTCGCCCACCTGCGCTCCCGTTTGAACATCCCAGAGTCGAATCGTATCGTCGTAGGATCCGGATGCAAGATACTTTCCATCTGGTGAGAAGCAAACAGACTCAACCGAGCCCCAGTGACCTCTGAGTGGCTCACCCACCGCGACGCCGGTCTGAGCATCCCAGAGTCGAATTGTACAGTCATCGGATCCGGATGCCAGAAGCTTGCCATCGGGCGAGAAGCAAACGGAGTTAACCTCGCCGCTGTGACCTGTGAGCGGTTCACCCACTGCCGCCCCGGTCTGAGGATCCCAGAGTCGAATTGAACCGTCATCGTATACGGATGCTACACGCTTCCCATCGGGCGAGAAGCGGACGGAGTTGACCTTGGCACTGTGACTGATGAGGGACCCGGCGACCGCCGCTCCGGCCTGAGGATCCCAGAGTCGAACTGTCTTGTCATGGGATCCGGATGCCAGAAGCTTGCCATCTGGAGAGAAGCAAACGGACCAAACCCAATCACTGTGACCTGTCAGTGGTTCACCCAACGCTGCCCCGGTCTGCGTATCCCAAAGTCAAACTGTCCCGTCGCCGGATCCGGATGCCAAAACCTTGCAATCGGACAAGAAGCACACAGACTTGACTCCATCAGCGTGCCCAATGAGCGGTTCTCGCGCCAACGTTTTGGTATCGGACCCCCAGAGACAAACCGTTTTGTCGTCGGATGCCGATGCGAGTAGACGGCTGTCTGGGGAAAAGCAAACAGAGATGACCGATTGACTGTGACCTGTGAGTGGTTCACCCACTGGAAGTCCAGAATGATGATTCCACAGTCGGACCGACCCGTCCTCGGACCCGGAAGCCAGAAGCTTGCCGTCGGGTGAGAAGGAAACTGACCAAACCATTTTACTGTGACCCAGGAGTGGTTCACCCATTGCTGCTCTGGCCTCGGTACTCCAGAGCCGAACTCTGCAATCATCGGATCCGGATGCCAATAGCCTTCCATCAGGCGAGAAGCAAACAGACCTGACACAGCTACTGTGACCTCTGAACGGTTCTCCCACTGCCGCTAGGGTCTCGGTATCCCACAGTCGAACGGTCTCGTCAGAAGACCCAGATGCAAGAAATTTGCCATCCGATGAGAAGCAAACGGAACACACTGCGCCACCATGACCGGCGAGCGGCTCGCCTATTGCCGTTCCGGTCTGGGCATCGAGGAATCGAACAGTGCTATCATCGGATCCAAATGCCACGACCTTGCCATCTGGGGAAAAATCAACCGTTCTCACCACCGCGTTCGGAGATCGGGTCCATAGGTTTGATGGCCACTTGGTCATCCGGTGACCGTGTAGCGTTCGAATTCTGGCATGCCTTCCATACAAACTACACATCTCGGTCTCCGTGGGGCAATGGGGAAGTGCTGATACATAAATATGGAGTGGTCCGAACGAAATCGGCTCCAGAAACGTGGTGATGAAACACTGGACATCGTTCCACAGCGTAACAAGCGAATCATGCTTGGTTATCTCTGATTGCTGCTTTGAATCACGGCTCAGTACATGTAACCCTCTTTGAAGATGGAGCTTGCATGCTCAACTTACCACAAGCCACTGATGCATCTGCTTTGCCGAGGTAATGGCTTCCGTTGTAGCTCCCACCAAACTCAGCACTTCAAGCCAGTACATGATCATCCCGTTGCTGAACCTTTCTAAATCGACCAGCTCGGCAGTAATCCCATTTTCAGCCTGTTTCGGCCACCTGACCCCGTGCGTTAGATGAGTGGACCATGCTCGGCAACAGTACACCAAGCTCTTTGATATCACGCGCTCTACAATGTCTTGCACGTCCAAGCTTGATTTTGAATGATCCGAAAGGTCGCAAATGTTCTCCCTCAGACTTCCAAACATAATCTTGAAGCACTCGTTCGCTAGTTGCTGATGGCACCGAGCAGGATTAATGTAGAAAGGCTGCTGCTTGCATCGGAGCTCGCTCGATAGTAGATCTTGAATGGAGGTGTGCATCAGACGCATTGATTCGGCGGGCGAGTCGGGGATAAACAGGAGGGAGTTTAGGTCCGCAAGAATGTCTTTGCGCAGAAATGGAACGGTGCGGTCGTTCCTCACACCCTCAAAGGCTTCGTGCTTGCCATACAGAGTAGCGATGACTTCGAGTGAAACAGGATGCGGGGCTATGACCAGTGCTCCCAGCACCCTGCGCAGGATATCCTGCCTGATGGGGTCCAACCTTACGCTATCGAAGGCTTTGGACAGGATTTGGTGGTACAGGTCGTCGAGTCCGCTCCATGCCGATGGACGTTGGAGCAACGCCCACAACCGGTCTACAGGGGAACCATTGCCGATGTATGTGACTACGGTGCGAGCCCATTGGAAAAGGCCTTGAGACATTTGAACCAGCTGTTCGATGTCTCCGGACGAAGGCCATTCTTCCGAAAGACCATGGACAACCCTGACCTGGGTGCAAGCGTGTTGGATGAATAGGGCTAGGTCCTTGTTTATATCCGACGCCAAGTCCAGGTCTTCTTTGCACCACCCTTTAGATTCAAGATGACAAAGTAGAGGATCCTCGGGGCGACACGTCAGCAGAAATTTGACGTCGGCGGGGAATGACGCAGAGTACTTGTCGATCAGTTGGATGAAGTCCACCGCGTCCTTTGGATTGTCGCACTCGTCAAGGGCGTCAACAACGATGAGAATGGGGTGGGAATGATTTTTCAGCTTCTCAAACGGAGCGACGAAGAGATTCTCGAACTGCTCGTCGAGCCGTCGGCCCGGTTCTCCGATGCCGTCGTTCTCTCGCACACTCTCTAGAATCGCTTCCCTGACCTCCGATACGAGACTAATTCCAAGCTGCCTCGCGAGAGCGCAGATCACGCGAGAGTTCACTGTGCTTTGACCGCGACGGAAGTGAAAGATTGCGCAAGAGGCTCGGCATTTCCAGTTGTGGACCGCGGTGGACGCAATCGTTGATTTGCCTCGCCCAGCCATTCCAGAGATCCATAGTACCCGACTGGTGGAAGATGCATTCTTGATCCATCTTTCAATCCGTTTCAATACATCTTGTCTCGTTCCAGGGAAGCAAATGATATCCTCGATGGTGTTTCCTCGCGCTCCATGTTGTCCATCGCCGAGGCATTTCAGCAGACGACGCCGTTCTCTCCGTAATTCGATATTTTCTGGAGCACAGGCTGAGTTGAGACGGTGCGTTGCTATGGTACTATGGTATTAAGGTCCTTACCGAGTTCGACTATCATATTTCGACTGTCAAGGCTAACGAGGAGCTGATGGCGGGACAATGATGTGATTAGCTGGTGGCTTGAAGGAGAATTAAAGAGTCTTCCACCAACCTGTATCTCTTCTCGTGCGGT
>WSTX01000063.1:0-25605 GCA_019633405.1 Tulasnella sp. 408 | reverse complement strand
GGCGCCAGGTCTTCGTGTGTGCCCAAAAGAGCGTAGAACGCTCGTTCTTTCGGTAAGCTGTCCTTGATAATCATCGAGCCGTCTTCGACCGTCATGACGCCCGCGTGCCCTCCGACTTGCCCATCGAAGGGGATGGCTTTGCCCGAAATTCCCTGGAGCGACATCATTTACTGTGTGGTTGTCGGTTTGAAGTGGCGTGACGATAGGCTCCCGTTGACCGAATGCGGTTATCAGACACCGAGGTTTAACTGGTTGCGCGTGGTCGTCGGATGATAGCGAACGCGGGTAAGTGGGGATGTGAGAGTGTCAACCTAAATACTGTGGACTTCGAGAGGTTCGGATGCAACAAGGAGCATCGAGGGAGGTGGGTGGTGCAGAGTTGTCAGAAGCCCGCTGGCAATGTCGGCGATGCTGCAAAAAGAGACCCTCTCACTCACCCCTTCGGCGGAAGTATAATAGTTCTTCTTAGCGGATCCGGCGGTGGAGACGCCGTGCTAAATTAGCCCTTTATGCTTTTCCTCTTATAATTAATGGCTGAATGCTTTACCTTTGGGCGAAAGTTCGAGGCAGACGCGAAAAGGAGGTCGTTGTTTGGGTCAGCCGATGACTGGCCTTGGCGGGCGGTGCAGCGGCTTCGCCGAGGTTATCAATTCCCAACATCACATAATCCGTTTATCTACTCTTCACCCCCCACCCAAGTAAACTCCGATCGATCCGCCGGCGCGCGACGCTCGCAGCCAGGGCCGCCGGCTCTCCATATACGGCATTCAAATGACGAGTACGTCAAAAGCGGGCAGAGTAATAAGCCAGCCCGACCGACCGACCTTCTTCTACGCCGAGTCGTACCACAACTAGGTACTGGTCGGCCATCCGGGCGGGCTCCTTGGCACAGTGGAGATGAACCTCGAACCTCTCTCCTCGTTCCTCAGGCTGGGAAGGGAGCCATACGCGTGCAGTTCGGCGAATGGGCCCGGGCTGCCGGGACTGTCGAGGCACGGTCCCCCTTCCCCGTCGCTGCCCGCGCCGTCCCCCGGCATCCTTATCGAATTATGAGCTTGACAATTAATACCCTCTCGTAAACGCGTTCCCTATCCCCGCATGAGGGTTCGTAATATTGCGCGACGAGATCGACCTTTTTATATTTCCTGATGCGCATCCACATGATTGCGCCTCAGGCTCTGGAGCCCTCCCCTAGATAGAGATACGGGCGGGGCCGGGAAGGTTGGGCTTTTTTCTGGGACTCCGATTGCCTTTTATGGTAGAAAATATATACTCGAGGTCGCTTCTATTACACTGCCTCAGTTTCAAAAGTCTATTCAATAAATGGGAAAAAGGGAGAGAGAGGAGAAGAAGTTCACTGGGTGAGCTTCGGAGTAATCTTCCCGCCCACCCCTGGACTGGCAAAGTCGCGCACCCACTCCAAAGTGAGATGGCGTTTCGTCATTGGACAATCGATCGGTCGAGTCTAGGATGCTAAAGTATGACCGTACACGATAAGGGGAGCAAAGCAGGGATCGCGAGTCGTAGTAATCTAAGGGTCGGTGTTATTGTAGCGACGACGACAACGGCGCAGGGACCGGTTGGAAGGAACGATTTGCCGGGACGTCGGCGTGGAACGAAAGTTTGAGAGGCGGCGGAAGTAACAGGCATTTCTAATCCATCCACAGTTCTCTTCTTTATTAGTTACAGTCACCATCCGCCAAGTGGCGCAGACAGAGAGGATTCCTATCACGGTGCCGGGGCATACACACAGTATTATATTTAAACTAGAGCATGTCGTTCCCCTCGTAGAACCCAGCTTCGCAATAAAATGCATTTTTAATCGTCTACAGACGCCTTGACTACGATTAT
Organism: Tulasnella sp. 408; assembly: GCA_019633405.1. NCBI lineage: Eukaryota > Fungi > Basidiomycota > Agaricomycetes > Cantharellales > Tulasnellaceae > Tulasnella > Tulasnella sp. 408. The sequence goes on along the minus strand of WSTX01000063.1, from coordinate 23,754 downwards.
GGGAACCATGGCCTCGCAGTGTTCCTCCGTAGGGCCGTGGAAATTCAATCGGAGCCGTGACCGCGCTTTCGTCCCGACCGTTCCGTGCTTCTTCTCGTGGGTTTCGGCAGCTCTTCGTTTCAGCTTGAAGTTTGAAGGATATGGGCTCCCATGGTACAAAGGTCGCGTCCATTTCAAGTCGCTTCGTCGTGTTCCTAAATCCAGTCGGCTTGAGTTGGACGACCCATCGGAGGGCGGCGTCCGCCATCGCCAGGCTGCGCTCTCCTCGGCCGCCTCGTTTCGCTGGCGGTTGGCCGTATTCTTACACTCCTTTTCCTCTACAAGCTCTTCCAAAACATTTTTCTACGAGGCTGGGGGAGCCCCACCCCCTGGAAGAAGACGCCGTTCCTTCATTTCTTGCGTCCGACACGAACTTCTTCTCTTCTCCTCTCTGTCAATTCGTTAACTCTCTACTCGCTCATATTTTGCCGAAGAGTCCTCAGAACTTGTGGTGTACTACTATCACGTTGATTTTCGACGAGCTCGTGTCGAGCTTCCCGGATATGGTAATACCCGACGCCGACTCGGGTACCCTCGGACTCTGGAGGGTTTGAGCATCTTGCGAGTCCCCCAGATCACTGTTCTGGCAGTGTGAGCGCATAAATCAGTACTTGATAGACTTTCCAAGACATCAATACTCGTCCGCATCTCACATTCTTGTCGCCCCGTCTGATGTGCTGCTGTTCGGACACCAGCCTAGTCGGATCCCTCCGTTTTCTATCACTGAATATCAGACCGGATTTGACTCAAATTAGAGGAGCCATTTGATGGCCGATATGCTCGATCTCCAGCGATTTCGAGGAGTTAGGGAGGTTGCAGCCGATCACTGGGGCGAACAGAGCCGTCCTGTTGGGATTATCCAGCCCGATTTTTTTTTCGAATTTTAATTTCCAGGTGTGCAGAAGCAGGCTCAGTAAGACGACACGTTTCAGCAAGACGATTATTGGAGATCTCGCAACGTCGCCGATGTTTGGGTAGCGGTACCGTACCAGCAGCCAGGCGTTTCCAAAGGCGGTCAGGGACATCGAGAACGCTCCAATGTGGACCACCCTCGGTTACAACCGATGAATGCGGACCTGGACTGCAGATCATTGATGTGCCCATCCACCGTGAAACCCGACGCGGTGCACGCACTCCTAAGGTGATGTCTGAAGCTAGACTACTCTTAGGCGGCGGGCGAGCAGCTTGGCGAAGGCACGCTACCATCTCGCCTGCGAGATATTTCACAAATATACCTCATTTGGGCGCCATCATATCGTACAACAGATTTATAGGGGTGAAATGTGTAAGAGACCAAACCAACTTGCGCTTTCTCCCTTCCGGGAAAAAGCAAAAGCGGGTTGTAGCGCATCTTGCCAGTGTAGTACCGAATTTAGGACCACATCATTATGCATTCCGTCATTTCTGAGAGAGTTTTACAGCTCCTTCGACTCCTTCAGCTCCTGTTCATGTCATAGACAGGAGCTGAAGGAGTTGGGTGGGCAAATTCCCAATACACGCAGCGCTGCCCACATCCGTTTACAAGCCAACATTCTCATTTGCACGCGGCAATAGCTAGCTCTAGTTACCTAGCACTCAGACACTAGACTTGTTCATTCTGGAGTTCCTTGGCAGAGGGGTGCATCTCCCGTACATCTAGGACGGGAAGACAATCGTGATATGATCGCCGGCGATATTTGGTTTTCGAAACATCAGATGCCCTCTTAAGTCTAGCGAGGAGAGTATGAATACTGAGACGACTTTGAAGATACCAAAGAGTAGGCAGGAACGCGATGGACCTTGTCGGGCAAAGGGATGGGCCGAGGTGTTCGATTACGAAGCTGATGGTTCGTGGAAGCGAAGCATGCTGGGAGAGACTACAAGGCTCTAAATCCATCCAACTCAGCACCCACTCTAACGTTGGCGCAATCGTGTTACCCCACTGTGTTGGTGACCTTAAATAGGTCCAGCAGCTCATAACCGTGCGATAATCGATGATAGTCGACACGGCATAATCTCGACGCCACGGCTGACACATTCCGGAGTCAGATCTGCGTGGGCAGAAACAACGAGGCCCCTCCTTTTGAGGAGAAGTTTAGGCGGAGATCACAGTCCGATTAGCAAAGAGCCGAGCGAGATTTTTTCAGACCGTGTGATTGACTCCCTCTTCGCTCGAGGAGCTTAGCCTAAGCTTTACTCTTCGCCTCTACGAGACTCAAGGCATACCTGGAACCTCTACAGTCACCCAAAGTCTCTACAACAAATATTCGGTTTGATAAATGGGAATTCAGGACGAAAATTATCTTGTCGATCCCCTAGCTTCACCTGGGCTCGATCTGAGTGGCGAGGGAAACACCTTTCAGCCAAGCGCTAAGCTGGTATGTCGTCGGAGGGTCTATCTCTCATGTAAACTCCTTACCAACAGCTTTCATTGCAGATGGATAAACTCGACAAGCTTGAGCAATGGCGAATCGATCCTTCCACCATCGAATTCCCTCAGAACACTCGCACGTTCCGTGGAGGAAATGCAATAGTTTCACGAGCCTTTTTGACACTCTCCCGGAATGCTAACAAAAATGCGAGTAAGTATGGACATCGCGCCGATGAAGGCTCGGATCCAGGTGCTCGAAACTCGGGGCTAAAGGACCATATCCTTGGGCCTCGAGGCCATCAGAACGACATGACTGGTAAGGAACAAAAGGATAAAAGTGGTCAAGAAAGTGATAATAGCGGCAACGTGGGTAATGACCATGACTTTGAGTACCCACGGCATGAGGCTGGTGCAGAAACATATGAGCGTGTGGTACGGGGCAACCAGCGATCTGTCTCCTGCTGTTATTGACCAAGCCACTTATTGACTCCGACATGATAGGTCGTAGCAGTTAAGGAAATGAATATAGGAGATAACACGGATCTAGAGCGACTATTGGGGGTAAGATTTTTCACATGAAATGACGCAAAAGCACTTACAAACCGAATTCTCGAAGATGGTACTTAGGGAAGCGGAATTCTTAATCGAGCTCTCTCATAAAAACATCATCGAGCTACAAGGATTTGTCGAAGAGATATCCAAGGATAAAATATGGTTGATTTTTCCTTGGCAAGGGAACGGGGATTTAAGGGACTTTCTTGCCTCACGAGAATGGGAAATACCGGAGCGAATCTGGCTGGTGAGACGATTCTTCTCTTTCCTTGACCTACCTTTCTAAGGATTTACTTCAGATTGACAATGTAGCTGAAGGAATAACATATCTTCACGACCAAAAGCCGCCAATATGTCACGGCGACCTTAAATCGGTGGGTCTTAGTATCAAGATGAGAGCTTAGGCAACAAGCTTAACCATACGCTTTACAGCTCAATATCTTGGTGAATTCGGAATATCGCGCATTAATTACGGACTTTGGCTCAGCTCGACGACTTTCAAACGACGAAGTTTATAGACATACAAAGCAGGCTGAAGGCTTGCCGCAGCCAATACTGCCACTTGAAGTGACCTTCTGTGCTACCACCAGCACTATAACCCTGACCGGAAATAGTTATACGCTTAGATGGGCTGCCCCAGAGCTACTTATGGACGATCATCCGAGTCTTTGGAGCGATGTATGGGCAATGGGGTGGATCTTTTATGAGGTATAGCTGAAATCGAACACGATTCACCGGGGCAATGCTCATAAGTTAGCGGTGAAATAGGTTATGACCAACGCCATTCCGTTTCAAGATGTTTCAACCGACCTGGCTGTTATTCAACATGTTATTGGGGGAGACCTTCCAGCTATCGCGGACCACGCCCGCATGTCATTGATTTGGGAGCTTTGTTCCCTGATAATCAGGTGCTGGAGCATCGACCCGAGCACAAGACCAACGGCCAAGGACTGCCGAAAGACTATCGCATGGATGGTGAGTCAGGTTGGATTGTGAGGTTTTCTCGGCGCACCTGAATCGTTATCACACAGCCGATGATTGTGCCAAACCCGGTGCGAACCACGGATCTGGCGGTTTCCAAGGGTCACTCCCCCAAACTTCTAATGAAACTGGGGGAGATACACCGGCGACAACGCGATTATCCCAGAGCGTTAAACCTGTTCAATGAGGCCTTGGATGTCTACACAGCCATCGGCGATAGGAAAGGGAAAGCCTCCGCTCTGCACAAAATCGCTGGCGTCCACAGCTCTCAGGATAACAGTGATCTGGCAATCACGTTCTACTCTGATGCCATACAAATCTACACCGACCTTGACGACCAAGGAGGGAGAGCCAACGTTCTGTGTGGTCTAGCACAAATATATCGGCTTCAGGATAGAAGCGATGAGGCGACGAAGCTTTACTCCGACGCTCTGGAAATTTACACCAGTGCCGGCGATGAACAAGGGAGAGCCACAGTTTTATGTGGTATCGCAGAGATACATTATTTTAAGGACAACTACGATGCGGCCGTCAAGTCTTATTCAGATGCCTTACACATCTATACCGATATCGGCGACCGAGCCGGGAGAGCCGAGGTTCTGTTCGGTCTTGCCGAAGTGCACGTACATCGGGACGAGTACAGAGAAGCCGTCTCGCTGTACTCCGAGTCCCTACAAATCTGTACCGACATGGGAAATAAACAAGGCAAAGCCGATGCTCTACTGGCTCTCGCAGACGTACACCAGCTCCGAAACGAGTATCGCAAGGCCGCCACGTTATTCTCCGAGTCCCTGCAAATTTACGCCGAAGTCGGTGACAAGCAAGGAAAAGCAGATGCTCTCCGAGGTCTCGCTGAAGTGCATCAGGTTCGATACGACTTCGGCAAAGCCGCTACCCTATACTCCGAGTCCTTGCAAATTTGGACCGACATCGGCAGTAAGGCTGGGAGGTCCAAAACCATACTAAGCCTCGCGTGGTTGTATTGGCTTCAAAATCAGTACACCGAAGCTACCAAGCTATACACCGACTCCCTTGAAATCTGTATTGAGATTGGTGATAGAAGCGGCGAAGCGGATGCTCTGGGAGGCTTAGCTGACTTGCACCTGGTTCGAAAAGAGTATAACGAAGCCGCCGCTCTGTACTCGAATTCACTGCAAATCTTTCAGGAGATTGGCAGCAAGGAAGGCAGAGCTAACGCTATGCGGGGTCTCGCTGAAGTACATCAGCTTCGCGAAGAGTATGGCGAAGCCACCATCCTCTACTCCGATTCCCTACAAATTTGTGAAGACATCGGCGACAAACAAGGAAGAGCTGATAGTCTGCATGGCCTCGCTGTGGTAAACCGGCTCCAAGACGAGTACGATCATGCCGTCACCCTGGACTCCGAAGCCCTACAAATCTACATTGAGATCGGGGACAGAAATGGCAGAGCCGACGCTCTGTTCGGTCTCTCCCAAGTGTATCGGCATCAAGATAACCACAATAAGGCTATTCCGCTCTGCGTCGAGGCCTTACGAAGCTATGACGACATCGGCAACAAGCGAGGAATGGTCAGGGCGACGTTAGCGCTTGCTGAAGAGCTTGTTCGCCAGGACCTTAACCACTACGCAAGGCCGCTTTCCGAACAAACAAATGAAGTCTCCGGACAACTCGGGAGCGGGGAAGCTACAGCCCGTGCTGTAGAGCATGCTCTTGATGTCCATGAACTGTAGCTGCCCGGGCTAGAAGCCTGAAGGGTCCGCATGATGTGTCGATGAGAGGCTCACGACCGAATTTCGTATTCTTCCAGTCACGGGATAACTCCCATATAACTCGTACAATACATGTACCTCATTATACTCATGTTCGGTCGGCTAGCTATTGGGTGTTATCTCTCCTTAGTCTATCTCTCATCGCACGGCATTCGTTATGGAATAAACGCAGCTACGGAGCTTACCCTAAGTTCCTCCGAGTGTCCCCGCTGTTAGCTCGTGTTAATAAGTTCGAACTGCTCCAGCATGGTGGTTAGTTTCTTGACACTGTGTTGCTCAGAGAGAACAATGCGGCGGGGCGGGGCAGGGCAGGGCGCGGAGTAGCAACGGACTTAGCGGGGATTGACCATTGCAACCTCTATACCGTACTCACATTAGCGCGACGTATCCAGCGGCAAAGGAAGCTCAAGATCGGAAGTCTCTCCATAAAAGGTGCCTGATACAAATCATCTAGACTGTCTTCGCAGATTGCGATATAACAAGTCGGTTGTCTGTACTTAGGATCGAATTGGAAGCTGACATAAGGCAAAAAGGTGCTCCGCACAGCCATTTCAGTTGGCATGACCAAGGCGAGTATATCGCGGTCGATAACGATGCAGGTGGCCAGGACGAGTGCGTTGGGTGAGGTGTGTACAAACGCCGAGGGTCTTGCTACGGAGACGAGACCTGGCGCTCGCGTGGCGTGCCTCACAGCCACATTCCTTCCACTCCCCACGTTCACCACCTCTACAAACAGTTTTCCCCCCACCCTCCACTACAATGAACGGCACCAGCAAAACAATCACAACTCCAGATGGCTGTATCCTCGACCCGGCTGTTGTCGTGAGTTTTAGTCACCATAAGGCGGACAATAAGTCATCACTAGTTGATTACTAATCCATCCGCGCAGGAAAGAAGTATTCAAGGGACAGAACACTTCGCGATTCCAGAGGATAGGCTAGATTTAGGAGGTGCCAAATCGCTCGGAAGGGGAGGCTTTGGCCAGGTAAAAGCCGCAACGCTCCTGCCAGCCGCCGGTTCGTCCGGGGTTCCGATCACCGTTGCGGTGAAGATCCTCAAGGCCGATGATTGGAACATACCCCCAGAACGGGTTGCATACGTAAGCTGTTAAGCATCGATTTTGAATTCCTGCCGCTCATGTTCCGTTTCCGAAAAGCGAGTTGCTCGGGAAATGCTCGTATGGTCCTCTTGCAAACACCAACACATACTCAAGTTTATCGGTTACTCCCGCGGCAAGGATGATAAGAAGGCCTACCTAGTTTCTCCATTCATCAAAAACGGAAACATTCAACACTTCTTGTCGAAGAACAACGTAGGCCCGCGGCAAAGACTCAAATTCGTGAGCTAGATCATTAGTTGGGTGGCCTCCTACTGAAACCCGTCACAACCATGAAGGTACGAGACACCCTTGAAGGGTTAAGATACCTGCACTCTCATAAGCCTCCTATCGTACACGGGGACCTAAAATCGGTAGGCGACGCTTCATCCCTTATCTCTGTGGAAACGTATCTTCGGGCAACTTTTCACTCATTTCATTCACCCATTTGGTCTTCCACACAACCCTTCCGTATGAAAGCTGAACGTCCTGGTTAGTGACGACCTCAGCGCACTTCTTTGTGACTTTGGACTTTCAGTAACGATGGGAGATCGCAAAGAAGAATTGGCCACGGCCCCAAATTTCAAAGGTTCCCCACAATGGTGCAGCCCTGAAGCCTTGACCGAGAATAAGAAAACCTTCAAAGGCGATATTTGGAGTTGGGGTTGCCTAGTGCTTGAGGTGCGTCCACCGAAAATCTTCTGCTGGTCCGAAGCTGGGCGTAGGCTGAACCCAGCATTGAATCGCTCCTTGGCTGTCTTAGATCATGACGGGGAAACTGCCTTACGATGATGTCAAGCCGGGCGGAGGCATGGTGCTGCGAATCGCGGAGCCTGTAGGGAAACGCAGAAAACCGGAGCCGACCCCCCTATCAGGCCTCCCAAGCGGCCTCGTTAACCTCCTCTGGAGATGTTGGGAGTTCCATGCAGAGAGTAGACCCGACATATCCACATGCGTACGTATCGACGACTCTATTCGCAGCTGTGCAAAAGGGATACCAGGATGGGTAAGTCCTGTCAAAAGGGATACGCCGGGAGATTTTAATTCAGCCTTTATTTGAAAGGATGCGATGTGGCTAGACGAGTGGGTCATGCAGTTTATTGTGCCGTTCGAGGCCGCAGTCCAAGACAGCATATCCCGTGCTGGGAAGATCCCGAACCTGGCCCGGAACTTGTGTTGCGTCACTTCATTATCAAGGGCCGAGCTGCAGCAAGATCTTATGGAAGTTGAGGTACGTACAGAAACATCCACGGGGACTGGAAAGACCATGCTGAATTAGCACCTTGTTGCCCATGTACTATTAGTCCTTGCTCAACCCTAGGAGAAGCGGCAAAAGGCTCTCTCGGACGACTACAGACTATTTACTCCTTCGACAAAGAATAATTCGGAGCGAGTTACGAAAAGTGGAATGGTCCACCCGATCGATATCCAAACGCACGCAAGACCCCGTCTCCCGAATCCTTTACATCTTTTCCCTTCTTCGTGGGCCGTTGTCCTGCACTCCAGGTCAGATTGGGGAATTCTTCCGTGAACTTCACGGACATTTGAAGTCCGTGATAGCTCCTTTGGACCGGAACAACCATCATCTCGCTTCGAGCTTAGCAACCTTCGGGCTCCTTGTCAAACACTATCCGAACAATTGGCATGACCCAGAAGTGGTGAACCACGCGATCAACGTGTACTACGCCCATCACCACCGAAATGGTAACTACCGCCTGTGCCTCGACGTAGCATTACAGGCGGCGCAGCAGTACCGACGTTTCGCGGAGACGGACCAAACCTTCTTACCCTCCCTCGCCGGCGCTTTAGACAAGGCGGCCAGTTGCGCCGAGTTCCTCCACGAACACGAAACCGCTCGGCCTCTCTTACAGGAAGCCCTCAGCGTTTACAGAAAGCTCGTAGGTGCCGACCCAAAGGGAAAGCAAGTTCAGATGCACGAGCTCAAGATCCACCTGGCGGCCACCCTGGTTCGTTACAGCCGCGTCGTGTGCAGGTTTGGCCACGACTTGGCAGCGCACTGGCAAAAAGATGCTCTGGACTCTCTGCGAGAAGCTATCAAGATCTACACCTCGGCGCGGTCGTTCGGCCAAAGTAGGCCGGCAAAGTACGACGAGGAGCTGGAGGATGCGTTGTGGGATCTGTTGATCATGGCGAGGAGGAGAAACGATAAAGTAGAAGTCGCGGAAGTGGAGACGAGGGTAAGGCAATTGCAGAACAGGAAGCAAACGGAGTTGGGGGAGAGCCGTTCGAACAGATAGCTCTCCAAGGACCGTGCAGCGGTGTCGTACGTCCTCGCCACTTCGGTGAGAATAGTCCGATGAGACTTGACTACCCCTTCAGGTACATATATTAGACCTCAGAAGTTGAGCGGAGTCAGTCTTCGGAGCGACAGTCTTTTTGAAATTAGGACATCGTATATATACAGCCCAAAAACTTAACAGCATAAGTCCGTGCTTTGTGGTATCTGGCGACGGAAGAACAATAAAGGATAGGCCGAGGAAGTAGAGGTGGAGATAAGGCGATTCCCCCGGACCGGCGACTCTCTGGAACCGAGTCCCCGACGATCAAGCGCATGTCCCGCAATTTTTCGTCGACTCTAAGGTCGAATTTAGACAGCATATTATAAAATTTATAAACCGACCAAGGGAGACAAGGGCAGTACCAGACATAAGAGATCAAAAGGGAAAAGGCCGAGGAGGATGAAAAGAACGCGAGATAGTTCAAGAAAAGACAAAAGAGCAAGGGCAGGCCGAGAAGAGAAGAAAGGGAAACAACAGCCCGAAATCAAACAGCACCAGACGAAACAGCAGCACGAAAGCAGGAAACCACAGAACAACGACAACGAAAAGAACGAAGAAAAAACAAGCCGGGCCAAGGAAATAGAGGGGAGAGAAGCGACGAAAAGACGAAGAGATAATACCAAGAAGGGTGAGGAGGCGACGGAAGCGGAAGGGGAGACGGAAGGGGCAGAATTGAAATGGGGGGCGGGAAGACCGATGGGCGCCTAATGACGCGCTAGATTCTGCTGGTAAGACCCCTGGCGGGGTTCAGGAAGCATAGAACATTACGTGGCGTTTATTGTTTTTACAGTGAGTGCTCCCAAGTCAGGGAGAATGCTAAGACTACGAGGGAGTGGTGGAAATGCACAAAATCGACCATCGGGAACCGGTGCCTGGATGGGGCCCAACATAGTCCGAAGAGTGTGGACTCCATGAAACCCCGGAGAGCGTTCATACAAAATATTAAGATTTACCGATAGTACCTGGCAGATGACTATAGTTAGCCACCGCATCCGAGCGCTCCAGTGTAGCGGGCGCTAAATACCTATTACCTGACCACAGTATAACCGACACAAGAAACCAGAAGCTACGCCGTAGAATGATCCGCTAGGATCCGCCCATCGGATGCTCTTCGAGACCCTGAAGGCGTCCCCAAACCCTTGAACACATCTCACTCATCGGTCGGCCCATTCTGGTGTAGATTTCGCAAGCCTTGATGCAAGCTACCTTTGCATCTCCGAACTTTTTTTGTAAAGAGTACACCCCCATTAACCCATCCAATGCTTTTGCTTCACCTTCTTCATCCATGATGCCAGCGCATACGAGACGTGCTCGAGCGAAACATTCCTCTGCTTTGTCATGTCGACCCTGGAGAACATGCAACACACCAAGGCTCTCCAACTCGGACGCTTCTCCACCGGCGTCACTCAAGCTTAAGAATATAGCCTGAGCCGAGAGATAACGCTCCTCTGCTTCGGCGTACTTGCCCTGTCCGAGTAGGATATCGCCCATATGATCCAAAATCCCTGCGCGAGCTCTATCATCGCCGGTTCGAGAAAATGCTGCCTCTGCTTGAATTAGAGTATCCATCTCTTCGCCATGTTTTGATTGAGAATTGAAGATCCTGGAGAGAAGAAGTGAAGCGGCTGCTTGACCTTCATCGTCAGCAATGGTGGTCCAAATAGAAAGGGCTTCGGTGACCGTTTTCTCGGCCTCGAGGTATTTTTTTTGAATGCGGTGGAGGTTCCCGAGGGCCAATAGGGTTGTGGCGCGGCTATTGCCAGCATTTGCACGATCATAACAAGCAAGCGCACGGCGGAAAGACAACTCCGCTTCTCCGTGTTTGATTTGATCGGCATAAAGCTTTCCAAGGCTTTGGAATGAATTTCCTTCACCGAGGTGATCGAAAAGAAGGGAGTGGACTCGGCGCGCGTCATTGAAGGCCTTCTCCGCCTCTTGGTATCTCGACTGGGCACGATAGGTATTCCCCAAACCATCCAACGCGTTTGCAGCACCCGTGTCGTTCCCGATACGAGAGTGGATCTCGTGGGCACTGGTGAAAGCCTTCTCTGCCTCTTGGTTCCTCGACTGGGCCCGATACGTGTATCCCAAGCCGACCAACGCGTTCGCGATACCCAAGTCATTGCCGATGCGAGAGTGGATCTCGCGAGCGGCGGTGAAAGCCTCTTCTGCCTCTTGGCTCCTCGACTGGGTGCGATACGCCTCTCCTAAACCACTCAACGCGTTTGCAGCACCCAGGTCATTCCCGATACGAGTGTGGATCTCGTGAGCATTAGTGAAAGCCTTCTCTGCCTCTCGATTCTTTGATTGTATGCGATAGGTATCTCCCAAATCGACCAACGTGTCTGCAGCATTTAAATCGTTGTCGGTGCGAGAGTAAATCTCGTGAGCGGCGCTGAGAGCCTCTTCTGCCTCTTGGTTCCTCGACTGGGAGCGATAAGCTTCTCCCAAACCATTCAACGAGTTTGCAGCACCCAGATCGTTGCCGATCCGAGAGTAAATCTTCTGAGCGGCGCTGAAAGCCTTTACCGCCTCTTGGTTCTTGGATTCGGCCAGATAGACATTCCCCAAGCCATTCAACGCGTTCGCGGTACCCAGGTCATTCCCGATGCGAGAGTGGATCTCGTGAGCATTGGTGAAAGCCTTCTCTGCCTCCTGGTTCCTCAACTGGGCGCGATACGTGTATCCCAAGCCGATCAACGCGTTCGCGGTACCTAGGTCATTCCCGATGCGAGAGTGGATCTCGTGAGCATTGGTGACAGCCTTTTCCGCCTCTTGGTTCCTCGACTGGACGCGATATGTCCCTCCCAAACCATCCAACGCGTTTGCAGCACCCAGGTAATTCCCGATGCGAGAGTGGATCTCGTGAGCATTGGTGAAAGCCTTCTCTGCCTCCTGGTTCCTCAACTGGGCGCGATACGTGTATCCCAAGCTGATCAACGCGTTCGCGGTGCCTAGGTCATTCCCGATGCGAGAGTGGATCTCGTGAGCGGCGGTGAATGCCTTTTCCGCCTCTTGGTTCCTCGACCGGACGCGATATGTCTCTCCCAAACCACGCAACGCGTTTGCAGCACCCAGGTCATTCCCGATACGAGAGTGGATCTCGTGAGCATTGGTGAAAGCCTTTTCCGCCTCTTGGTTCCTCGACTGGACGCGATATGTCTCTCCCAAACCATCCAACGCGTTTGCAGCACCCAGGTCATTCCCGATACGAGAGTGGATCTCGTAAGCGGCGGTGAATGCCTTTTCCGCCTCTTGGTTCCTCGACCGGACGCGATATGTCTCTCCCAAACCACGCAACGCGTTTGCAGCACCCAGGTCGTTCCCAATACGAGAGTGGATCTCGTGAGCATTGGTGAAAGCCTTTACCGCCTCTTGGTTCTTGTACTGGGCCAGACAGACTTCCCCCAAGCCCTCCAATGCGCTTGCAGCACCCACGTCATGGCCAATGCGAGAGTGGATCTCGTGAGCAGCGCTCAAAGCCTTTTCCGCCTCTTGGTTTCTCAATTGGGCGCAATACGTCTCTCCCATACCGTCTAACACGTTTGCGACACCTAAGTCATTGCCGATCCGAGAGTAGATCTTATGAGCGGCGCTGAAAGCCTGCAGTGCTTCTTGGTTTCTGAACTGGACGCGATAGGCGTTCCCCAAGCCCTCTAATGCGTTTGCAGCACCCAAATCGTGGCCAATGCGAGAGTAAATATTGTGAGAGGAGGTGAAAGCCTGCACCGCCTCACGGTTTCTCGACTGGGCGCGATAAGTATTCCCTAAGCCGTGCAACGCGTTTGCAGCACCCAAGTCGTGACCAACGCTAGAGTGAATCTGGTGAGCAGCGCCGAAAACCTCTTCTGCCTGTTGGGCTTTCGACTGGGCGTGATAACTTTTACCAAGGCCGACCAACGCGTTTGCAGCACCCAGGTCGTTGCCAATGCGAGAGTGAATATCATGAGCGGCTCTGAAAGCTTGCTCCGCCTCGTGGTTCCTCGACTGGATGTGATAGATGTCCCCCAAGCCATCCAACGCGCTTGCGGCACCCAAGTCATTGTGAAGTCGAACGTGGATCTCGTGAGCGGCTCTGAAAGCTTGCTCCGCCTCTTCGTTCCTCGACTGAACGCGATAGGTGTCCCCCAAGCTGTACAAAGCGTTTGCAGCACCCAAATCACTACCGATACAAGAGTAAATCTCCTGTGCTTGCTTGTTTAAGCCTTCAGCTTCTCCAAAGTTTGACTCCTCCCGGTAAAGGCTTCCGAGCCACTCCAATGCGTTCGCTTTCATCGTATCGTCTTTTGCTCGAGTCGCAATGTCAACGGCTGACAGGTAGTGAGCCTTTGCATTCACACGGTCATTCTGAAGGTCATACATTCTTCCGAGCTGAAGGTGTAGGCCCGCGGATCGTGCTTTCTGACCATCAGACGCGAGAGCCGAGGGAGTCGATGAAGGCTGACAGGGGTTCTTTTCAGAATCGATGATGTAACTATCGATTAATTACTCACTATGAGGTCAACCTTTTGCCGAAACATAGATGCACCAACTCTTTTGCCTGGGTCTGAGATCCAACAAGCCGACATCAGGTTGCAGAGCGCAAGAACGTTGGAGAGTCCCGTGTCCTCTCGAATCGCTGGGAGTTTCCCATCGAGAGTGTGTTTTATGATGACGGCTGGACGATGGAGCTCTTCAAACGGAATTCTATCGGTTACGATCTGATGAGTAGCCAGACATGTTGGCTTTAGGCGGCAAACCGTCAATGAACTGATCTTTACTCACTTCCCAGCATATCCACCCCATCGCCCACATGTCGCTAGGTAAATCCTGTACCGTGTCATCCAGCACCTCGGGAGCCGTCCATCGTAGAGAAAATGATGGCCCGGTTAAGGTAAGATCCAATGTTAAAGGGTCAAATTTGACTTCTGGGGAGACCAACTCGGCGGCCATATCCTCATTGACGAACGCTTGCGGGGGAAGATTCGATCGATTCTCTTTCTTTTCCGAAGCAATACTTCTCTTAATACGAGCGGACCCAAAGTCAGTGATAACCGCTCGGTAAGAAGTGTTGACGAGAATATTGAGCTGAATCAGGGCGGAATCAGGTACAAGTCACTAGAACAGACCACTCGGAGGACTCACAGATTTGAGGTCGCCGTGGCAGATAGGAGGATCACGATTGTGCAAGTAGTCCAACCCCTTCGCTGTATCTTGGATCTACAGTTACACAAAAGGGTCTGCAAAATACCCGATGGCGCCGTAGTTTAGACTCGCCAGAGATACCCGTTCGGGAATGTCCCAATCCCCCGACTGCAAAAACTCTCGAACGTTCCCGTTTGCTTCCCATGGTAAAATAATTCGAGCATCACCCTCCTTCATGTCTTCCACAAAACCGAGGAATTTGATGATGTTTGGGTGAGACAGGGATGCCATCAGGCTGAGCTCGTTGACGAAAGACTAACAACGAGCGTTTGGTTTATCGCGGGAGAGCAGTCTAAGGCAATAAATACCTTGAAAAACTTAGCCGACTCTCCAGAGTTATTGCACGGCCATTCGAGCCTCTTTACCGCCACTTTCTGCTCGAAGAGCAGCCGCTTGATTGCTACGAAGAACGCCTCTTTGACTTGTTCAGGGGTCGCTTCTTTGAGCTCGTCTCGGAACGATTCCTTGAGTACATCGTGAAGTGATTCGCTGTATCCATCACGAAAGAATTTTTCAACTGCCTCGGGACACAATCCCTTGAGTCCTTCCGGGGGAACGAGTGTTCCAACCATGACAACGCCTTGACCACCCCTGGTTCCTGCTGCGCTATCACCCGTTTTGATTCTGGCGGGGTCGATGCGGTAACGGGACATTCCGTCGAGGATATTTCGCTTCATGAACCTCTTCAGATACTACTGCCACCGCAAACTTGAAAACAGGCACTCACAGCCTTGGTTTGGTTTTGCCACTCCGTAGGCTGTGGTGCCATGCTGTACGCCATGAAATTGTGTCAAGTCGAGGGAGAGACGGTCAGGGAGCGGACAATATTTAAGGGTCAGTGAACAAATTTGAGAATGCCTGGAGGGTATTGGTAGGCAATTCTCAAGGGGAGAAGGGGCCTCTGGGACCTACTATAGGCTGTGGTGTCTGTTTTAAAGCACAAGAAGGCCAAAAGGTGAAGTGTTCTCGATCCTCACTTCGGCGATCAGCTGTTTAGCGGCTGCACCGCACAGCCATCTCCTTGTTTGTGGAAGTCTGATTAGAAACGAGATTGATTACATCAAGGAGGGATATTGACGTCCAGAATGGGCTTGAATAGCGTTATATCAGGTGGTCTGGATGTCAGTTTCCAAGTCCGGTTGTGTGTATCAGAAGGAATCGTGTTTGTTCGAGCGAGGTGTGGGCTGTGCGCAGAAGCAGGTGCCTCGTGTAAGCGAAATAGGAACGCAATCAGCTGTTTAGCGGCTGCACCGCACAGCCATCTCCTTGTTCGTGGAAGTCTGATTAGAAACGAGATTGATTACATCAAGGAGGGATATTGACGTCCAGAATGGGCTTGAATAGCGTTATATCAGGTGGTCTGGATGTCAGTTTCCAAGTCCGGTTGTGTGTATCAGAAGGAAACGTGTTTTTTCGAGCGAGGTGTGGGCTGTGCGCAGAAGTAGGTGCCTCGTGTAAGCAAAACAGGAGCTTTCGGCGTTGGTTCAGTGCAGAGCCTTATTTATCTTTGCCCCTCCCAATCCCCAATCAAGAATGCATCAGTATTCCTGGATATAACTCGCTCTTTGGCCAACTAGCGTCGAATACTGCATTTGTCGTCGTCCACGCTGCTAGATCTAAGTACCGAAATTTTTATTCAAAGAACACAATGGAGAAGCCCCGTGTAAACAACAGAAAGTATGCTTTGTGACGTCTAGAGCCTAAGTGACTTTAAACAATGACTTTGTTTATCTCGTGTTTTGGGACTCATTTTGATCGAAGATAGATTTTCGAATCTCTGGCGCCTGGGTGGCACTGAACCCAATCCACCCCCCACGATCCGTTCGAACTCCGCTTGGAACCCTTGTCTCGCTGAGTAAGCAGCCGGACTTTTCGAACGATAAGACGAGGCTCGCGTCATGTGATGCGTCACGAAAAGAAAACAAACACCAAGACGACCATCACATCGACTGGGAGGGGGCGGGGGACGCAAAGGCCGTGAAACCGCGGATCCGCGTAATGTATCTATTACCGTTCCATATAATTATAGGTTCAGGAACCCATTCTACTAATTGACGGAAGTCTTTATTTCAATATTAATGGTATCGATTATACTCTCCATCTGAGCGATGGTAATAATTACATTTGTCTAACTAGTTGTGGCTATCTACGCGGACGAGGCCGCCCGCGGTTTCACGGCCTTTGCGTCCCCCGCCCCCTCCCAGTCGATGTGATGGTCGTCTTGGTGTTTGTTTTCTTTTCGTGACGCATCACATGACGCGAGCCTCGTCTTATCGTTCGAAAAGTCCGGCTGCTTACTCAGCGAGACAAGGGTTCCAAGCGGAGTTCGAACGGATCGTGGGGGGTGGATTGGGTTCAGTCCTGGGTGGCCCATGTCCACGCTGAATGTGGGAAGTCTTGCCAAACGTCTTCGCATACAGTGGAGCAACGCGCTAACCACATTTTCTCTAAGCTGGATGAGGGAGTTCACCCAACACCCAGCTGCTGTCCGTTACTCTGTCCATATGGCAAGTATGACGTTATTTTTCACGGAAAATCTAATCCTACAACCTAGTGCTAGTACGAACGATCTATATCCTACAACTTACACATTTAAGGGTCTCTCGGCCGAGCTCCGAAAGCGGAGTCCAAGCACCCAACCAATCGCCATCGTTATTGACCCAGACCGCACAAGGGAGACAGATGGCAATGGCTTTAGGGCAAGGAGGACTTGTGAGGGGCAGGCCGCGCTACCGATGAAGCCTTGACGGCGGGGATGCCTGGTTTTCGGCATTGCCATAGGGTCTTGACGGTGGGCGGGCAATTCCTTCGCGCGCGTCTCCCTTCCCCGCGTTGCCAATGTATTAAGTAATATACGGCAAACGAGTCTCAAATTCCCAATTTAGTGTGGTGTCCGCTTGAAACTTGTGCCCTTAGATAATCAAGAGTAGGTGAGGAAAGGGGAAGAGTGGCCCCCCCGGACCCCGAGTCGTAGGACTTGTGTGTAGGGTATAGATCGCATGCTACACCCCTGAAGCATGAGCTGCACACCGTTGGATTGAATATTCCGTGAAAAGTGCTGTCATAGGCAAGTCTGTTGCACTCCATACCTGCGCTCCACCTCGAACCTGACTCAAGGGCATGCCAAGAACAAAGAGCGAAAGAGCTACAAGCTATCAACGGACAAGATTGCTCAGCTTGACATCCTGTTTCTCTTGTTGACCGATGGCGCCGCGATTGTAATGGTCAGAGCGGGATCAGCCGTTGCTTGCCCACCCACAACTGTCTTTATGTTCGGGGCGAGTTTAAGTTTCGATGCTCTCGATGGGGTAGGGGTAGGTTAGATTTCAATATCTTGATCAAATCAAGGTATTACTCGTTCCCTGTCCCTTCTAATCTTTTGAAGGGAGAGATTCGTTTGCTCGCTTTCACCGCGCTCCGGTATTGCTCGCTCTCCTGCATGTGTTGCGCTCTCTGACTTCTCTGATGTGATTAAATACTCATACATTTTATTCTAGCGCCGATGGAATGGGAGGTGCTTAAGGGAGGGCTTGCAAATTACCTGGGGTTGGTTTCCTGTTCAGATTTGCATCTCAGACCAGCTGGTGCTGTTGCCATCATCTTTACTCCCGTCATGCACTCTCTTTAAAAAGTAGGTATACGTAGTTTCCCAGCCGTTTTCCGAACTTGTGTTCTAGTTGCGCTCGCACTTCCTCACCCTACCTGTCCTTTTACTCTGCACTTTGCTTGATAAGCGAACCGGTTCGGAAGCAAGAATCATACATATGATACTCATGGAAAAGAAGTTTAAAGAACTCTTATGAGGTAGAGTTGGGGAATGGAGTGTGTGCCGCTACAGTTGTCATCAAAAGGATGATCAGGCGAGCCACCTGATGCAGCGAGACGTCATCCGGCTAATTTGAAGAAGCCTGGTATTGAAATGGAATTCTTCAGATGGGTCATCTCTCGAACCGACCAGCAGTAGAACCCTCTGGCCCCCGACAGGGTGGTCCGCATCTTCGGAGGAAACCCGAGACGGCACGACCGCCAACCGACCCAAAAACTTGCGCGACGGCAGTCCGCGCGTTGAACGAAGTGTAGATAAACCAGTGAACTTGACGGACCTGGTACCCGGTGGGTACTCAATTTTGTCCAACCGCTCATGGCGAACAAGGCTTCTAATGGCGACGCTGTACAGCGTAGCAGGGCGCTTCCAGCGATCGTAAGCCCTGCCGCTACACGTAGGCTATCGGCACAAATTGGCGGACCCTAAAGGGTGCGTCTGTAAGAAAATGATAGCATTGGGGCTTCTCCTATGGGTGATCAAGGATGCAGTGATCCCGAGAAACTATCGGACCTGCCTCCCGGGAGCTCGATTGCAATTGGACAAAGGAAAGAGAGTGTACTTTCTGGAGCGGTATTTTAGTCAAAAATGAGAATTAATCCATGGCTTGTTTGAGTGTCCGAGGTGGCCGCGTAGAGCATCCAGCAAGGATACGGCCGCGACCTCCCACCTGAGCGAGAACGATGTTCGATAGTACCTAAACATAACGCCCATGTGGTCAATAGAGTTATGAGCTCGAATTTGGAACCCTCAAAGCACAGACTGAGCCCGCATAGGCTTGCCTATCCTTTTACCGGGGACTTCCGGTACCGCCCGGCCAAAACGTCCAGCAAACATAAAGCCCTGCAGGCACCTGCACTACAGCAGCGAAAGTGTGTGATGACAGTAAAACACGTGCAATCGAGCTTTTTTCATCCATTCAATATGTGTTTTGGAATCAACTGCTAGGATGTAAATCGTCGCGGATCGTTTTACCGGGGGGTGGTCAGCATGGCCCGCTCAAACCGTCCAGCAAGAATACGGCTACGACAGGGGACTCCAGTATCGCAGCAATAGCGTTCGGGGACATAAAAGAAGTCCACTCAAGTTTTAAATAGATCTCCTGACGATTGATTTGTTGAATAATCCGTTGTTTTGAAAGCAGCGGTTAAGTCGTAAAGCGTAGCGGATTCTTTCACCGGCGGTCATCCGCGCGGCCCGCTCAAATGGGATACGCACACATGAGGGCCTTAAGAATCGCGGGGAGACCGTTTGAAGGGTCGAAGACAGATGCACCAAAGCTCTCAGTATATTCCTTGATTGTTTACCATTCAAATATCCTCATTAAAAGGAGGTGCTAAGTTGGAAGGCCTCGTGGATCGTTTTACCGGGGGTCCCGCGGGCCGCCCGCACAAAGCATCCGACGGGTATGCGCACACCATTGGGACCTTAAGTACCGCCGGTAGGGCGTTTGGAGAGTCGAAGACAGATGCACTAAAGCTCTCAGTAGATCTCTTCATTTTTTACTGTTCAAATATAGTCCTTGAAACTAGCAGGTGCCAGGTAGGAAGGGTTCCACGGATCGTTTTTCCGGAAGACTTCCACTCCGCCCGCTGAAACCGTCCGGTAAGAGACCGATCGCAGAGACACCGTTCGACGAGCTAAAGGAGCGAAAGAGGAGAACCTCTGACGCTGAGAGGCACAACATCTCCGAGCTGAACGCGTGAATTAAAAAGAAAAAGTCGAAATGGTGCAGGGAGAGGACTAATACGGAAATGCAAAGATGAAAAGCGACTGAGGAGGTGAGGAGCTCTAAGACGCAAGGCAAAGCACAAGAGAACCCTAGAATAACCACGCCCGTCGCCCCAAGACCTTTGCGCGACTAAGCTAGGGGTGCACAATTAAGGTTAAATTAAGTTGAGAGCCGTAATCGTAGTTACTCAGCAGTGATTAAATATTTAGAGCGCCATATTTTAATATATGAGTAATCTAATATAACATAATCGCGAGTATTCTGGTATAATCAATTATAGTCGATTATATCCATGCCACAGAATTGTGGACCGAAATTGAAAACTTACTCGTCAATTAGGCTAAGGAAGTCCGAAAGCCAAGCCCTTCACAAAGCCACTGCTTCATGCATACTATCCGAGTGGTGGTTCTTGTCGTCATCGAGGCTCTTGACTCTGTCATCACATGCTGGCAGACAGAGAACAGCCGTTCAGCGCAGATGTTTACTCCAGGAGCGGCCAAACATTCCGTACCCTTTTCGAGAGGCCAGGAAAGGCTTTTGCATTGGCCTAATAAAAGGAGGTGGATGTGACTTTGGAGAAAGAGTCGAGAAGTGAAGGTGGAACAAGTGACGGGGCAGCCATCTAGCTTGGACAAGAGGGGAAGCAGGCGGTCAAAGAGGCAACTTTGAGGTCCGTCTCAAGACTCCTCCCTCTCAGAACGTTTTTGTCAGCAATCAACACAAAGCTTATTTACATTTGACCCAGCAGAGCTTACAATCCCTCAACACAGAGCCCTGTTTTACGAGATCTCTTCTGCTCGTAATCGCCATAAAAATATGATTAGATATCCCTCGCTAATTTAATCTAACCGTAGCGTATCCTAATCTATCCGCGGATAATGCTGGACCAGGGCCGCACGAGAGAGGAATAATTTAACTCTAATCACTCATAATTAATCGTAATTAATCAGGTTTAGCCATATCCCTGTGCACCCCTAGACTAAGCTGATTACTTTGAACCTTTTTAGCGGCCGCCTCCACTGCTTGCTGCCTCTTCGTCAACTTCCGCAGGCTTCCAGACGGTTCTGAGGATTTTGCCAGAGCCTTCGCTTTTGATACAGCGGCCTTAGGTTTCTTGGACGACGAGGGCTTCGGAGCAGGTGGCTCTGAGGAACCCGCCATTTGGTCTTCTGAACGAGCGGCCCCACTATAACCCTGCGTTTTGGCTTTTTCTCCCCCACACCGACCACAGCTGCTGGTACGTTGCTCTCTCCTTCGCCGCTAGGTGGCTCCGCATGCTCGCCCTCGTTTTCTTCGGCAATCGGGGGAAGGCCACGGGCGTCTTGCTGGTCCGCCTCTGCGCTGCACCCCATGCCCTGGTGCTCTTCAGTCACAGATGGAGTAGCGGTCACTATTGACGACGCTTGAGACTGGCCGGGAAGAACGCCATCAGTTACGGCTGCATCATGAGCAGGGGCTGAGGGAGAGGTGGAGGCAATCTTGGGCTGACCACGGTCCTCGGTAGCCCAGACTGCTATCCAAGCTTCCACCATTTCGCGCCTCCAAATTGCACCTACGGACTGATCTAAGTCATACTTTGGTCCAATTTCACTACCCGCAACTGCTGAATAGCAGATTTAGTAAGCCTATAGTAGCATTCTAGAAGCCTTGAAGCTCGCACACCCTCAATAACCTACTTTAAGTCGCTACACCTCCTACTAAAGAGCTCTATGAGCGAATCGTAATCGTTGCCTGTCGATATTTCCAAATTTGGCGAAGCGTCGGGTTCTTGATAGAGTTGTATGGCTCAGAGGAAGATTGTAAGAAGAACCGAGCAGCGGTCGATGAAGGATAGCCGAGGCCACGATATCCCAGGAAGCCTATCAAAAAGAGATGCGGACGGTATAAACTGCTTGACCCCCACAGTAAATGCAACCGGAATGCCATCTCCGGGCGGCGACCACCAGGCGGGCTGTGCCAGCAAGTGCTCGATGACGCTCTTTACCGAAGGGGCGATCAGGTTGTCGGTAGGGCTCCGGGTGGATTGGATTATCCGAGCAGTCCGTCGGATTCCATCCTCGGATTGCGGATTTGGATGCAGTCTGGCAAGGTCCTGCAGCCGACGGATTGAATCCGTCGGCTGCTCGGATTGCTCGGATGCGAATAGTTGCCCATTGTATCGCTAAGACCGCCTATATTTTGCTTGATAACACTGCAATAGATCGACACTTATGTGTGATTCTTTGTCCGGCAAGAATGGTGCGAGACTCCCTGGCAATTCCAGGCTCACCTGTCACAGTTGAGAAGTGTCTTTAACATCGGCCGTCATGTGAAACCCCTTTGCCGGGTACTCCGGTCAGGGAATGCGACTCGATTCCCATCGTGATTCCATGCGAATCTGTTGCCTGGAGATGTGGAAAGTGAAGGAAATAGCCAACAGAACTCTGCTGTGGATGAGTAGACCTATTCCAGTGATTTAAAAGAGCTCTTTCGTAGCATCTACGGATAGCCACGGATTCTCGGATATTTCGGATCCGGATCCGGATCGCCCTCCTGGACAGTCTTCATCCATCGGACTTCCATCCAATCCGACCCAATCCGATCCACCCGGAGCCCTAGGTTGTCGATTCCCCTAAACAGGAATAACTGATGATAGAAGATTGTCAGAGACTCGCGATAGCGGCATCAGGTCGCGTCACATACATCATGGCGCTTTTGGGACAAAGCACTTGCTAGGCCAGTCATCGCAGCACTCCATAGCTGCCCAACCGAAAACCACATCTCCCGTCGCGCACTGTCCTTCTGACGTTCTTCACGGTGCCACCTCCCAGTGGCATCTCCGAGATATTCTTGCATATAGCGTAGGGCAGCGATGCCAGCTAGGGCCGAGATGAAACGATCCAGGAGGGAATTAACGCGGGTAGCCGCAGGGCCTCTAACAGCCTCGTCGTGCATTAGGGCCGTCTGTTTGACGAATATAGCTAGCCTGAGTGCCGTAAAGAACTCGATCTCTCCGTAACAAATCGTGTGGTCGTCCACCGTCATGGCATCGATGAACGAGTCCAGGGCACCTTCGAGCACCCCAAAGAACGCATGGATCCCGTCACCTTGGAGATGATGCAAGGAAGTAGGTGTCAAAGATTTGCACGCCCAGGTATCACTTCCTTATCTGTCGTAGAGCTTCAATGTAAGCTCGTGGGCGTCGATCGGACTCGATCCCAAAGGGTAACAAGTTCAAATCCACGAGTTCAAGATCCTCCTAGCGCGAACCCTGCCATGGGAGTTTGTTACTGCCACGTAGTATTCGGTTAAGACACTAGCTAGTGATGCACTAGCATGAGGACGCTTCGGAGTCTCTGCTAGATTCGGAAGCAATCAAAATCTACACCATAGCGAGGTCGTCACGGTTTGGCAAAAGCGGCTCGCAAAGTACGGCGAGACTTGGAGCATGCTTTGCGGGATCGAGCGGTGACGGCGAAGAGGGAAAACGATTAAGAAGAGGTCGCGGATGGATATGAGGTTAAGACAACTTGATGACGAGGAGCAAGCTTGATAGGGAATGCGGCATTGGAACAAGCCCGCGGCTCTCCGACGATCGGACACGGCGCCGCAGCTCCAGACAGTCACCCGACACTCGGCCATCGCCTCCAGTACACCGAACTTCAGGGTTTTATACGTGGCCAGTCTCCAAGACGAGGGTATATATAACATTAGAATAAAGTGTATATGGAAATCGAACGACAAAAACCCCCCCAAAAACAGCACAAGTCCTCGTAAATATCTTGCAAAAAGTTCCGAATGCTCAGAAAAGAAGAAGAAAGCGAATCGACCGCTGGCACGTCAAAAGGGTGGCAGAGACCGATCTTCACACCACCCAGAAGACAAGTCCCAAAAAAACAAGTTAAATAAAAAGCAAAACGAATGGAAGAAACCCGTCCCGTGTCCATCCTCTAAGGCAGGATATTAC